>JBBGZY010000331.1:600000-812500 GCA_037952925.1 Lithobates clamitans | reverse complement strand
TTGGGATTTTTGAGGATCATACACAGTAATAACATGCAATGTAAATCTGCAACCCACCAATTAAGTATAATACTTTATTGTACAAGGAGTATGTGTATACATATGTAGTGTGGGATCAATCTATAGTTTTGTTACTTTATTAAACATTGGGTTAGCCTTATTCCATGTGGCTTGTTTTTGGTCACCAATTATAAGTGTTACATTTATTGAGGTTTTATGTGGGGAAAATGTTTTTTGGAGACAAGAGCACAATGTGCTAATGTGTCAAATTTAATTAAATAAACTGTAATGACATTCTATTTACTTATGGCCCCTGTAAATGACATATAATACATTTTAATCTTGAATTTAGAAAGTTTTACTGACAACAGAAACTGTGTCTTATAAAAATGTGAAGCTTTCTTTTGCTCATAAACAGTGGTATTTGTTGCTAGTGATGGTATACTCAAATATTTAGATATCTTAAGTTTGTAGGATGTTGATCTAGGCATTTTTTCATCATTGATAATAACACTGATTAATGTTTTCAGGTTTTATTGTCTTCTTTCAGATACGTGGGGACATAGTAATGCACATTTTCTTAACCTCTTTGGATTCAACAGACTGTGCAAGTGACCATGTAATTTTATTTGATTGCTTTTTAATTATGAACATTAGTAGTTTGTAGTTTCATAAAATGTAGTTCTACAAAGTTTGCCTGCATATAGACTATATTGCAATGAAAAAACAAAGCTGTAGATATAGATATACTTTAATTAATGTATGCTCCATTTTAAAGTAAATCAAAGTTTTTCATATGGTCATGCAAATGTACGAGACAACAGCTAAGTGTCTGATGTGGGAAGTGTTTCCCAGGATTGGGGTGTACACAGCACTGATATCAGATAATTGTACCAATTTTATGAAAAATCAGTTGCATCCTATTCTATGCTTAGCATAGACGATAGAACCTTGTGTCCACATTCATATTCCTTGGTGGACAGGATGTATGGGCTGTTGTAGACCAAATTAAATACAATTTACTGGGCCATATGAAACTTTGGATAGATTTTGTCACTAATTTTAGGTGTTCTAGAGGCAAATGATAGTTGCTTAGACTTAATGCTGTACAGTGGGAGATAAAATATTCATATGTTCATATGTTTAAAAGGATTAACTAAATTGGTGTAGTTTTGTTTTTAAACAGATCCTTGTTTTAGATGTGATCTCTTGTTCCAATCAAAGCCACTAAAGGAATGTATGTCAGTAACTCTTGAAGACTGCAAGTACATTAAAGATCATCAAAGGAAGTGGAAGAATTCACAATTCAAGTGTCCATTTAAATCCACATTTGTGACAGTAACATTTTCAGTTTCTATAGTAGTCACAGTCTGAGTGAGATTAGCAGGAGTGTTATTCACATAAGTGCAAGTGGAATGCATACAAGAGACTGTTGCAGAAAAAGACATTAGAAGTATTTCAGTAATGTACAATTCTAAATAATTGTATGTGATTCTCTGTATGTAGAGAATTACTGTCAGGGTAATAGCCGTAGGACGGGTAATTCTGCCAGTATCCACCATGGTGGTGCCAGGCGAATCTCTGTGCTTATGCACTCACGTAGGCGCATGACGATGGGCACACACAGGTATGCAATAGCGGGAGCGCGCAGACACGCGCACTAACGCACGCGTGAGCATCACAGTGATCATTGGCACCCTTTTGCCTATTTAAGCCTGCTGCTGGTACACGCTGGTTGCTTCAGCTTCCTGTGTTCCTTGTGCCTGTCATTATACCTGTTTCCTGTTACTACCCAGCTTGCCTGACTACTCCTGTGTTTCCGCCAGCATTGACTCTGGCTTGGACCTGACTATTCTTCTGCTCCGCATCTGTACCTTGATCATCCTCCTGTGTTTGCCCCCCCGGCTCGGCTACCTTCTCCGTTCCTGATTATCCTGCTGTACTTTACCTCGGACTGATTCTTGTGCTGCATGACCATTGACCTGGCTCTGACTCCGCTCCTGGTTGCTCCACGTCTCCATACCTGGAATCTCTCCTTGCTCGGTTGCCCTTAACCTTACCAGCGCACCCCAGCAGCTCCCTACTATCAGCTACTCAGCAACACTCCCAGGGTTACGCTGCACTTAGCCGCAAGGGACGCCCCCTCTGCAATCTGACCTCACATCCAGGACTTTGACAATTACCATTGCTTTGATTGTTATATATGTCATAAATGTTATTATTGTAAACACCTTAAAGTGCAACTTTGGTCAGAAAATTAATTTCTGCTGGATCACTTGAGGCTAACCCCTTTTGCAGGTATAGCTATGAAACACAGTAAAAAAATAAATACCTATTCTGTTTAACCACTTCAGCCCCGGAAGATTTTACCCCCTTCCTGACCAGAGCACTTTTTGTGATTTGGCACTGCATCGCTTTAACTAACAATTGCGCAGTCGTGTGACACTGTACCCAAACAAAATTGATGTCCTTTTTTTCCCATAAATAGAGCTTTCTTTTGGTGGTATTTGATCATCTATGCGTTTTTTATTTTTTGCGCTATAAACAAAAAACACAATATTTTGTACTTTTTGCTATAATAAACATCCTGATTTTTTTTTAAAAAAGAAAATTTTTTCTCAGTTTAGGCCGATATGTATTCTACATATTTTTGGTAAAAAAAATCGCAATAAGCGTATATTGATTGGTTTGTGCAAAAGTTATAGCGTCTACAAAATAGGGGATAGATTTATAGCATTTTTATTATTATTATTATTTTTTTACTAGTAATGGTGGCGATCTATGATTTTTATCATGACTGTGACATTATGGCGGACACATCGGACAATTTTGACACATTTTTGGGACCATTGGCATTAATACAGCGATCAGTGCTATAAAAAATGCATTGATTACTGTAAAAATGTCACTGGCAGTGAAGGGGTTAACACTAGGGGGTGATCAAAGGGTTAATTGTATTCCCTAATGTGTGTTCTGAAGGGGGCAGGGGACTGACTAGGGGAGATGACAGATCGCTGTTCATATTTTGTATGAACAGACGATCTCTCACTTCTCCCCTCAGAGAACCAAGATCTCTGTGTTAACACACAGAGATCCCAGTTCTCGCTGTGGTACGAGCAATCGCAGGAGCCCAGCAATCATAGAGACCGCCGGGCACTCACATCGGCTCCGGGGGCGAGCAGCGGGCGCGTGCACTAACATCTCGACATAACATAATGGCGATTTGCCTGCCTGTGCCACTCTGCCGCAGTACAACTGCAGCGGCTGGTCGGCAAGTGGTTAAAATCCACTGTCTCACCCTGCTCTGCACATGCTCAGTTGTGTTCTTTTTTTTTGCACTGATTAAAATCTAGAGGACAGTCTACTGACAGCCTGAAATTCTACTGCTGCTCAAAGGTTCTGGGCTTCAGTAAAATGGTCACATAATAATTAATGTGGAATTTACTTGCTAATAAACATTATTTTTATCAAATTTTTATGAGTAGAGTTCCACTTTGAGAAAATGTTCAATCATTATAAACAGTTTTATAATTTCTTGAAAAAAAAAGTGGGGAGATGTTATGTAATGAGTATGACATTTTGCTAAGAATGTATGGTATTTCATGTTTTAAGACATAGGAGAGGTAAAAAAATAAACCAGAGTAATTAAAATTAGGCTACTGACTTAGACAGTAAAGCAGTGACTGACAGAAAAGACCCATGCTAACTGTTATTGTATAATATTCTACAGTATAGTATGTGCAGGGATGGACAAAAGGTGAAATGGTTTTGGGTTTAGCAAACTTTTTGGGAGGACTACAGAATTAAAACTAATGAAATATCTGAACTGACTATATTGACCTATGACATTACCAGGGTAATAGTGACTGGTAGGTGGAGTCAAGGTTAAGAAATTATAAGCATTTTAAATTTATTGTATGGGAAATAGTACTGGCTGGAAACTAGGAAATAAAATGTAAAAGAATAATCTATATAAAATACTTCATACTGAAAACATCTACTAATAATGTTGAGGAACATTCTAAGAATATTGTATTATGATAAAACTATATAGATACATGTATATTATTTTAGCGGCTGTTGTAAAAGTAAAAGGAACACACTAAATTAAGTTATTAGATAAAATGATAGTGTAGGAGCCATTGCTTTGTAGTCTGCCCTGAAATGCTTGCCAGAGGCCTAGTGTATCCTGACACTGACTATTTTTTATTTTTTACAACTATAATTTTAAAGTGTACTTTATATTCAGACAAATATCGGGTGATCACAGAAGACATGATGCAACTTGTTACAAATGTTAATTGCTACAAAGGAAGGATTTCATGCAATAAAGGATGAACTGGAAAATCTGAGACTTGTATCTTTGTGGAACAGGTATGCACTGAACTTGTGTCTTACAGCATCCAAAGCAGCTTGTGCTATGATACTGGACCAGCAAATGATGATGAAGATTTCTCCAAAAACATCAAGCACTTGGCTAAACTGAAAAGACCTATACAGGAAAAGGCAGAGCCTTATGGGACTGAGTCTGCTGAACCCTGGAACCACATATTTGGCTTTTATTTACTAAATGGACTGTTCTTCTTCCCTGTTATCCTTAATGTGATGTTGCTGAGTAACTGTTGTCTGTTGCAAGAAGTTTGTGGCAAGGATGATCACAATGCCACTGAGACTGACAACTATGTCTTCCGTGCCACATACGGTGAAGGCTTTACAGCTACAGAAGAAGATGCAGTGTGTTTTTGATTGGACTGATTTTTTTTTTTTTGGATGATTTATGTGATAAGTGTTGGGTACATGGGGTCTCTGAAGGGTATGATGGGTGATCTGTATTGTAATTGCTGTGGGGCTTGTGTAAAGCCTCAACAGGGGGGAAATATGTAGTAGAATTTCATATTAGCCAATGTATTTTATATTATTCATATGCAAAAAAATATGTTTTATTGATAATATCATTATTATTCATATAATTATTATTCATATTATTATTATTAGTGTAGTAGTACTGGAAATATCATTATTATTATTATTAGTTCAAAATTAAGAAACGTTATTAATTTATAGGAGTTGATACAATAATATTTATAATATAGAATAGTTCATTGTAAGTTATTAGGTCAACTGCTTAGAAGAGAAACACTTTGACAGCAGTTGAACTATAGTCTGATAAAATAACATTCCTTAAAGGTAATAAATAAACATTGTCAAGAATAAGTGATACTTACTTCTTAAACCACCAGTATAAGAAGTTTTATGTTGAATATGGGAAAGTTATGTACGGTATATTAATTTAGTTTGATAGGGTCAAAAAGGTTTGCTTGTGTCCTCATTAAAATACATTGAATAAGAGAACGCTAATGTGTATGTATGTATATATTAATAATTGGACAATATTGAATAAAGCAGTTAGCTTTTTATGTGTAGATATGTATATATACATATATGTAATATAATTTGTAAATACTATAGGACCTTTGTGTGAAACCAATATATGAATACATACATATAGGATAAAAAAGAGAGTGACTAGCTCTCCTAGGTTAATGGGAGGGAAGGCCGTGCCACATCCAAAAATTGAATTCAAAGAAAATGGGGTTGCCCTAAGTGGATTTTTCCGGCACTTGCATACAGTTTTTTATATAGAGTGGAGGAGTACATACTAATGTGAAGAATAAAAAAGTTTTTATTTATTCAAAATTTCTCATATATTAAAAAACATTGTAAGCATCACAAACCACAAAGACATATTATGTGGTAAACATAATTTTAAACAATTTTTTATCTGTTTCCGTTAAAAAATAGCACATATGTGATGAGCTCTTTTCAGGCCCGACGCGTTTCGGAATACATTTTATTTTATTCCTTCTTCAAGGGCATAATTGAAAAGGAAGAGTTCATCTGTTGTGTTTAATGTTGGTTTCTGTGCATTAAAGGGTAAAAGCTACAAAGTGAAGCAAAGAATGCTTGAGCAAAAAGAGAAGGTGATTAGTTGTTATTTGTAGGTGTGGGATACTGTTCCCTGGGTACTTTCTCAACTGTACAGTGATTCCCCAAGGGGGGAGATGTATGCATGAGACTTCACCTACCCCTGCCCCTCCCGGATGCGTGCAGGCCACAGCGGTATACTGGAGCAAAGAGGAACAATCCTTAGTTTAGATGATATTGGAAATCGGCCAGCTCCGCATCCTAGCACCAGGCAGGTACAACGCCTGGTGCTGGGATGCGTTGTACCTGCCTGGTGCTGGGATGCGGAGCTGGCCAATTTCCAATATCATCTAAACTGTATTGTAATTGCTGTGGGGCTTGTGTAAAGCCTCAACAGGGGGGAAATATGTAGTAGAATTTCATATTAGCCAATGTATTTTATATTATTCATATGCAAAAAAATATGTTTTATTGATAATATCATTATTATTCATATAATTATTATTCATATTATTATTAGTGTAGTAGTACTGGAAATATCATTATTATTATTATTAGTTCAAAATTAAGAAACGTTATTAATTTATAGAAGTTGATACAATAATATTTATAATATAGAATAGTTCATTGTAAGTTATTAAGTCAACTGCTGTTTCCGTTAAAAAATAGCACATATGTGATGAGCTCTTTTCAGGCCCGACGCGTTTCGGAATACACAGGATTGTTCCTCTTTGCTCCAGTATACCGCTGTGGCCTGCACGCATCCGGGAGGGGCAGGGGTAGGTGAAGTCTCATGCATACATCTCCCCCCTTGGGGAATCACTGTACAATTGAGAAAGTACCCAGGGAACAGTATCCCGCACCTACAAATAACAACTAATCGCCATCTCTTTTTGCTCAAGCATTCTTTGCTTCACTTTGTAGCTTTTACCCTTTAATGCACAGAAACCAACATTAAACACAACAGATGAACTCTTCCTTTTCAATTATGCCCTTGAAGAAGGATTGAAATAGAATGTATTCCGAAATGCGTCGGACCTGAAAAGAGCTCATCACATATGTGCTATTTTTTAACAGAAACAGATAAAAAATTGTTTAAAATTATGTTTACCACATAATATGTCTTTGTGGTTTGTGATGCTTACAATGTTTTTTAATATATGAGAAATTTTGAATAAATAAAAACTTTTTTATTCTTCACATTAGTATGTACTCCTCCACTCTATAAAAAACTGTATGCAAGTGCCGGAAAAATCCACTTAGGGGAACCCCACATGCATAAAGGATTGTATAATTAAAAACTGTAGGACATATACGACTTAAGGTGGGGTTAGTGCAAGTTCATTTTCCCAAAGTCGTAAATCTGTTATGCTTGAGTTGGTGAAGTCTTATCAGGACAAGGAGGGTTTGATTTAACATGACTGGGTGCCATATTGTCTCTATACAAGTATTTTAATGGGTAAAATCATAGACAAAAACAGTTATAAATCATTTTACTAAACATGTAGGAATTCTGGGAATGAATAAGTTTGTTTGGTTGTATGACAAGTGTCAGATTTATGGTTAGTTACATTGACGTAGATCTTAGCAACCAATCATGTTATACCTAATATGCTTGCATTGTAAGAAACTGTATAAATTAGACCTGCATCTTGTAATACTTTGAACATAAACCTTTATGTTCCAGCTGTTGTTAATAAACCTGCATCACTGAAGTCCTGTCTGGTTCGATCCGTCGTTATTCTACTTCACCGTCTGCCTAGACTGTCGTTTTTAGACCTACCTGTTCCATGGTAAGTCTATCTACCCCCATCTTTGTGATTTTGTGCAGTAATTACTGCCCATTGAGCTTGAGAACTTCATATATTCTTGAGCTCTCTTTTTTTATTTATCCATCCTTATACCTGTACTAGCTACTCTCATCCCATTTTTGTTTTCTCAACTATATATCTGCATCAGAACTCCTGGACATCAACTTTTTACCATGGCATTTAGAATTGTCTCTATAAATGCTAGAGGCCTGAACACTCCTCAGAAAAGATCTGCACTGCTTAAGGAGGCCATCACCCAAAAGGCTGATATCCTTTTAGTGCAGGAAACACATTTCACACTTACCAAAACCCCTCAGTTCAAACTGAAAAATTACCACCAGATCCTTTTAGCCTCCAATGCAAAGAAAAAAAATGGAGTCTTGATAGCTATATGAGATTATCTTCACTTCAACCTGCAACCTGGACCCTGAGTCGCTATCTAATTGCAATTTGTCACATCAATATAGTCACATACACCCTTGTCAACGCCTACGGTCTGAATAGGCAACAACTAAAGCTTATACAAGAAGGTGACACAAGTCACAAAAGGCAGAATAATTATGGGCGGTGACTTCAATACAGTTGGAAATCCTGACATTGACACCAAATCAACAACCCGTCACCAACGTCTGTCTTTAAACCCTTTTCTTTAAGCAACTGGCTTTTTCGACGTCTGGAGATGCCATCATGGCTCAGAGCGTGACTTTTCCTGTTTTTCGTCATTTCAACTATCCTATTCCCGCATTGACTTCTTCCTCGTAGACAAACAGACACTTCAAGATATTACAGACTTCTCAATCAGAACCATTGCATGGTCTGACTACACTCCTACTAGGCTGCTTTCACACTGAGGCACTTTACAGGTGCTATAGCACTATATAGCGCCTGTAAAGAGCCTCTTCTCTCAATCCAGTGTGAGAGCCCGAGTGCTTTCACACTGGAGCGGTACGCTTGTGTAAGGATATATTATATTGGGGGTAGATAATTAATTAGTAGTTATTATAATGATGATGTAAGTACTCTTCTGCAGCAACCCAATTCTTCCAGAGAGATGCACTTTATTGACTTCCAACACAGAACAAGGTCCAAAGTCCACAGATGACAAAAATCTGACAGAGTAAATATAATTTAGAGTCCCATTTTTCCTAGATTTGCACCTTCATAGTCACACACAGACAAGACTGAATGCATGGTTATATTCAGCTGCAGTCATAAACTGCCCTAATTTGCATTCTTGCATATTAACATTAACATAGCCCAGAGTCACTATCTGTCCCCTTTGATATGTGGAGTAAATCTTGTTTGTCCACTTCCCCTTTGATCAACAAGTCCCCTTTGATATGTGTAATTGAGTTAGCTCAGACAACTCCAATCATTGTCAACTGAAATCTGGCCTGGTCAATCTTGTACTGTATGTGTACATGTGTGTGTATGTATATATATATATATACCGTATTTATCGGCGTATAACACGCAGAGGCGTATAACACGCACATTCATTTTAAGAGGGAAGTTTCAGGAAAAAACGTAAATTTTAAATAAGGAACTTTGAAGCAAAATAAGCGTCAGTGCCCATCTGCAGCCTCACCATTGCCATCAATGCAGCCTGATCAATGCCCATCTGCAGCCTCACAAGTGCCATCAATGCAGCCTCATTAGTCCACATCAATGCAGCCTCACCATTGCCATCAATGCAGCCTGATCGATGCCCATCTGCAGCCCAGAGGGGACAGGGAGGGGGGCGGGACGAGCGCTGACAGATTACATACAGTGAGAATCTCCTATGATAGACAGAACAGCGGTCCAATGGTGGCCCAGGAGACGGGACTTCCTATTACAGAGGCTGCCAAGTAAACAGGAGATTCTCAGTTTATGTAATCTGACAGCGCTCATCCAGCACCCCCCCTCCCTGTCCCCTCCGAGGCAGCTAAAACTGAAGTATTGGAGTATAACACGCACGCACTATTTGCACCCGATTTTCATGGTGAAAAATTGAGTGTTATACGCCAATAAATACAGTGTATATATATATATATATATATATATATATATATATATATATATATATATATATATATATATATATAAAATCCCACATAAATCTACCAACATATTACAACAGCTTGCAGGAAAGTATAAAAAGTCCTGCAAGCAGCATCTTTGCAGCGCTGTGCACCGCTCCTAAAGTGCCCCTGCCTATTGAAATCAATGGGCAGCGCCGCCAAACCGCCGGCATAGCGCCACTGCAGCGGTGCTTAGCCGGCAGTTTTAACCCTTTTCTGGCCACTAGCAGGGGTTAAAAGTGCCCCACTAGCAGTGAATAGCGCCGCTAAGACGATGGTAAAGCACTGCTAATATAGCGGCGCTTTACCTCCGATGCCCCCAACTCCCCAGTGTAAAAGTAGACAGAGAATGTGAAAGAGAAAGAGCAACCAGACTGACTCGTATCTGGAGACTTGACACCTCTCTTCTTGCAGACTCTAGTACCACCCAAACCATTACTGATGAACACCACGCTTTCTTTGAACTCAACAACCATCCAGATATTGACCGCTTTGTTCTTTGGTCTACATACAAAGCATATATGCAGGAGATCCTTATTAAATTGAACAGTAAGGCTAAAAACAGGAGGATGCAGCAAATTGAAGAGATACTATCCCAGATTGACCAGCTAGAAAGTGTAAACAAACAATCCCCTTCCCATAGCATAGCTAATGAGCTCCTAGCTCAGAGGCAAAAACTCCACTCTTTGCTTCTCTATAAATTTAAAAGCCAATCTTAAACTTAGCAAGGCCAACTTCTATGCTTGGGGTAATAAAGCCAGTTCACTACTAGCCTGTCAAGTTGAGGCTCAAAGAACCAAATGTAAAATTGCTTCCCTCCACCACCCTACTACTAAAGGCTTATTAACCAATCCCCAAGACAGCAAATGCCTTCAGTGACTCCTATTCCTCCCTCTATAACCTAGCCAATGATCCCACCACCCCACAACCAACAGAACCACTTATTTGAAAATTCCTGTCATCAGTTGACCTCCCAGCCATCACCCCTGACCAACTTCATCAGCTATCCAAGCCCTTCACAAATGATGAAATTCTAGAAGCAATTAAAACCCTTCCCGTCAATAAGTCTCCTGGGGAAGATGGATTTATCAATGAGTATTTCAAACAATTCACCGACATCCTCTCCCCACATCTCACTACTCTCTTCAATTTTGCTGCCTCCTCTGGTTCTTTTCCACTAGAAATGTTATGCTTGATCATTACTACTATCCCTAGGCCAGACAAGGATCCTTCCTCCACAGCCAACTACAGACCTATCTCTCTTCTTAACACTGACGTCAAGTTATTCGCCAAAGTGGTAGCATACAGATTGATGCCTCTCCTCCCAGTCTTAGTCCATCCAGACCAAGTCTGGTTTGTACCCGATAGACAAGCTCCTGATGCGACTAGGAGGTTCATTAATCTAATCCACCAGACCAACCAAACACAAACGCCTTCTCTGCTTCTATCCCGAGATGCAGATTAGGCATTTGACAGAGTGCACTGGGGATTTTTGATGGCGGTGCTCTCTAAATTCAGCATACATGGCTGGTTCCAAGCAGCAATACTTTCCCTATATTCCAACACCTCTGCTAGAGTGCTGACTGAAGAATTGCTATCCAAGCCCTTCGGGATCTCCAATGGCACCCGCCAGGGTTACCCCCTCACCCCAACATTTTTGACCTCCTAATGAAACCCCTAGCATCTAAAATTAGAAACGACCAACGTACCTCTCAAATTTCTTGTAATGGTATAGACCATAAGATTAGTCTCTTTGCAGATGACATTATTCTTATGATCTCTAACCGGGATCACTCCCTTCAGGCGATTCAGGAAATTCTCCACCAATTTAATATAGTATCCCTTTACAAACTTAACTCCAACAAATCCCTAATACTCCCACTAAACCTCTCTGACAAGCAAGAATTTCTTTTAAAAAAGAACCTCCCTTATACTTGGGCTGACCAAGATATCTCATACCTAGGGATTAAACTGTCCCGATCCCCGAACCAACTTTATGATCTGAATTACGTAACTTTTCAAAAGCAACTTCCTCAATTGCTTAAACATGTCAAAGTTTCTGGTCTATCCAAAATGGGCAGAATAGCCTCTTTAAAGAGGATTATTCTATCCAAACTCATATACCTCTTCTGCACAGAAACACTACCAATGCCTTTCTCTCCTCATTACAAAGACAAATCACAAGATTCATATGGGATAACAAACCACCCAGATGTGCTGACCATATACTAATGAGACACCACAACAAAGGTGGAGTTGAGCTACCCAACATATGTACCTATCACTATGCAGCTATCCTAGACAAAATGTACTATTGGTGGCACCCTTCCCCCAACAAAACTTGGTCAGATATGGAATCCTTCCATCCCACTACCATTAAACTACTAGATACCCTCCTTCTCATTATGGCAGGATCCTCTCTACCTTTAGCACCCCTCTCCCTGGCAGTGAGAGCGTCACTGTTGGCCTGGAAAAAAACATTACTACCCCCCTAACCAACCATTACATGCCTACCCCATCCCTATCAGAGTGTTAGAAAGTCAAATCTCAAATCTTAAAATCCAACACTGGCATATATATGGGATTAATTCCCTAAGCAACCTCATATCCCAGCAATCAATGAAAGCATTTAGTGCCCTCCAAATCAAATTCAGTCTACCTATCTCTGAGACTCCCTTCTACAGTCCTTATTCTGTACCTACAACATTCCACAGATTCTACTCCCAACCCACATATCCAAAACATGGTATCTCCATGATATAGGAGGCCCTGCATGACCAATGACTATACTCCCAAATAACCACCCTTTCAAAATGAGAAGCAGAACTAAATGTCAAGACGACCCCTACTATGTGGCAAAAGGCCTTCAAATCACACAACATCCCACTGCTCTAACCACTGGGAAAACTATCAGAAAACTGTGTACAGGTGGTACCTAACACACTACAGGTTATCAAAAATATACCCAAACTCACCTAACACCTGTTGGAGGTTTTGTGACAGAGTGGGTACTATAACACACCTCCTCTGGTTTTGCAGATCCCTCAGCTCTTTTTAAAAACAAATCTTTTCCCTAATCTCATCTATATCACAAATACCCTCAAAGCCTTCTCTGGAATTATCCCTACTCCACTTGGGTATTGAAAAATTTCCACCCAGATCAAGACTAGTAATAATACATCTGTTAGTTGCAGCAAAGTTAAATATCAGCAGACAGTGGCGACCACTCTTGCAGACCTCAATCTCCAATGTGAAATGGAGAGAATAGTAGTCAGAAAGAACTTGACCATGGACAAGTTTCTTTTCAAATGGTCCTCTTGGTTATCACATTCTGGATGCACTGTTAAAGTATAATGTTTCTTGTTGAATTTTACTGTGTTTTGATTGATAAGCTGGTACTCCCCCCCCTCCTCCTCTTTACACTCCTCCTATACCCCTTCCCCCCTTCTGCAGCCATTTCCATTAATACCTCCAGGTGTAATCATATCCCTACAACCTCATTTGAACTTGACTAATTTGCTACTTGTTCTGAATATGTTACATGAGTTGAATTTAACTTTAAGCTGTCAAACTACTACATGTATTATTAACGATGTATGTCAAAACTTCTAATAAAGAATATTGTAAAAAAAAAAGTTCTGCACACAACTATAATGTGGTACGCATAAGTGGACTCCAGTTTGCTTAATATGAAATAAGTGTGCTATATTATAAAGACTTGGCAATTTGTACATATATGAACAGGTAAAATTTTACCCAAATTACTAGCTTGTAGCAACCTGTTATGGGCCTTGATGCAGTTGAATAGACTTATACTCAATAACCTGCTGAACAGCATAAGCAATGGCAGGAACCACATTAACAGTAAGAGTAAACAATATTGCAATGACTTTACCTGCTATCAGTATGCTATATTCTAATGCCGCGTACACACGGCCAGACTTTTTCGGCTACAAAAGTCCGACGGACGCCGACGGACTAAGTCCGGCGGACAATCCGATCATGTGTGGGCTTCCCCGGACTTTCAGCGGACTTTTCTAGCTGCAAATCTGACGGACTTTGGATTTGAAACATGCTTCAAATCTTTACGTCGTAACTCCGCCGGACCCCAAAATCCGGTCGTCTGTATGCTAGTTTGGTGGACCAAAAAACGACGCATGCTCAGAAGCAAAAACTAAATGGAAGCACTCGGTTTAGTAAAACTAGTGTTCATATTGTAGGTAGCACATTCCTCACTCTGCAAATTCTGTGATCGTTAAATGCAGCGCATTTAATGTCTTCTTTAAAATAATGCTATAATAATGAAGATGTTTTGCTGTTCCTATGCACACAGAGTTCTCCCAAACTGATTTTTGGATTCTTTTTCTCTTTGATCTCATGAATGATATAGTATATTTTTAAAAAGCCATATCTCAATACTAATACTAATTTTTACACTTTTTATTTTTGGGGGAGTCATCTTTAACCGCTTGCCGACCGGCGCACGCCGATGTACGTCGGCAGAGCTGCACGGCTGGGCAAATGGGCGTACCTGTACGTCCATTTGAATTTCCAGCCGTGCCCGTGCGTGCGCGCCGCCGGGGAGCTCCGTTAGTCGGGTCGCGGGTCCCGTGGACTCGATCGCCGCGGGGATACCCGCGATCGCCTCACGGAGCGGATGAGCGGGGAGATGCCGTTGTAAACAGCATCTCCCCGTTCTGCCTAGTGACAAGTGTCACTCGATCTCTGCTCCCTGTCATCGGAGCAGAGATCAGTGACGTCACCCACACAGCCCATCCCCCTACAGTTAGTAATCACTCCCTAGGACACACTTAACCCCTCCCCGCCCCCTAGTGGTTAACCCCTTCACTGCCAGTGTCATTTACACAGTAATCAGTGCATTTTTAATCGCACTGTTCGCTGTATAAATGACAATGGTCCCAAAAATGTGTCAAAAATGTCCAACATGTCCGCCATAACGTCGCAGTCACAATAAAAATCGCTGATCGCCGCCATTACTAGTAAAAAAAAAATAATTAATAAAAATGCCTTAAAACTATCCCCTATTTAGTAAACACTATAACGTTTGCGCAAACCAATTAATAAACGCTTATTGCGATTTTTTTTACCAAAAATATGTAGAAGAATACGATAGGCCTAAACTGAAGAAAAAAAATGTTTTTTTTATATATTTTTGGGGGATATTTATTATAGCAAAATGTAAAAAATAATGCGTTTTTTTCAAAATTGTCGCTCTTATTTTGTTTATAGCACAAAAAATAAAAATCGCAGAGGCGATCAAATACCACCAAAAGAAAGCTCTATTTGTGGGAAAAAAAGGACATCAATTTTGTTTGGGAGCCACGTCGCACGACCGCGCAATTGTCAGATAAAGCGAAGCAGTGCCGAATCGCAAAAAACGCTCTGGTCAGGAAGGGGGTAAATCCTTCCGGGGCTGAAGAGGTTAATTGTAGATTTTATCCTGTTTTTTTTTTAGGATTATTGTCGAAATTATTTTATCTTTATCTAATTTTTTTATTTTTGTGTGTGTTTGTAAAGTTAAAACAAAGAACCATTTTTATTTTGATTTTTGAAGTTCTTAAATTTAACACAAATACATTTTTCTTTTATTTATTTTTTGTTTTAATTTTGTTTGGTTTAAGTTACCACAAATAACCATTTATTTATGTATTTTGATTTTTTCTTTGTATATAAAGTTAACACAAAAGAACCTTTTTTGGTTATGTACATTTTTTTTTTTTTAAGTTACCACTAGAACATTATATTATTTTTTGGGTGTTTTTGCAACCTCAAGGAGATTCTTGTCCCTTGTTCATTTGACATTGTCTCTAAATCAATGATGTTAATTAAAACACATAAAGTCTTTTCATAAACTAAAATATCCATTTATTTATGGTAAAAACAAAATAAAGAGGAAGTCAACACTGGAAAAAGTCTGTGGACAAGAAAATTGGGATCTTGAGGAGTCCATATAAGAGGGAGCACAATCTGTCCAGGAATCCCAGAGATCAACAGCAGCAGATGATATAGATGTCCCCAGACTGTGGTACTACAACAGCCTGCATCTTCTGTCAGACCAGACTGAACCCAGGTCATCACTTTCTTCTCTTCCCTGCAGCCTTCCCTCCTCGCTGCCCTGCACCCTTCCCTGCATCCTTCCTTGGAGGCTGTGGCTCTGGTGGTTGAGTTGTGGCAGGAGGAGAAGGAGGAGGAGGAGCAGGAGGAGGAGGGGGGGGCTGCCTCATTTATTTGTGTGTTGGCAGTTAGCTCGCCGTTCAGCCCCTTGTGTATCATTTCTGCACAAAGTTTTTCACAAATGAGGCATTGGCCCCACTCCATTTGAAGCAGCCTGCTGGCTAAATAGCACCCATAGGCCTCTTCAGCTTCGGGGGAGCTCTTCAAAAAATTGGTGGCCTCTCGCATGAGGCGCAGGGATGCCTCCTGTGTCACCGTCCCCTTCCTGGCCCTTTTTGTAGCAAGGCGGAGGGGAGCCACTTGGGATTGGGTCAGGCTCCTACTTGGCCCAGCCACCTCCTGCCTGACACTGGGCCCGGCCTCCTCCAGGATGACACTGGGTCTGGCCTCCTCCTGGCTGTCCCTGGGCCCGGCCTCCTCCTGCCTGCCACTTTTCACACTTTCCTCCTGGCTGACCTCATCCTGTGTATAAAAAAGGGACAGTTTTAGTTGTTTGTTTTTGTTTCATCAATGACACACAATTTGCTTCGCATGACTTCAAAATTCACTGTTAAGACATCTATTACTAAAAGAGTCTAGAAATCAGACACCATATTTTTTTGAAGTAGGTGACAAACATATTTGGCCACTACTGTCAATTGGTATGTATCCACTTCAATACCGGGCTATAGTCAAATGACTGCCACAGATGGGATCTCCCATTATGGGTGGCCGTCATATGACGTCCTGGGCTTCCTGGCCGTCTAGGTGGCGCGCGTGCCCGCCGCATTGCTCGGGACCCGATGCGTGTCCGCGATGTCCGCCGGGCACCCGCGATTGCCCGTTAACCAAGCAGGACCGTGGATCTGTGTGTGTAAATACACAGATCCACGTCTTGTCAGTTGAGAGGAGACCGATTTGTGTTCCCAGTACAGCGTAACACTGATCGGTCTCCTCCCCTTGTGAGTCCCCACCCCCTACAGTTAGAAACACTCCCTTAGGAAACACATTTAACCCCTCGTGTCCCCCTAGTGGTTAACCCCTTCCCTGCCTGTCACATTTATACAGTAATGAATGCAATTTTCTAGCATTGATCGCTGTATAAATGTGAATGGTCCCAAAAATGTGTCAAAAGTGTCCGATGTGTTCGCCATAATGTCACAGTCATGAAAAAAATCACAGAAAGCCGCCATTACTAGTAAAAATAAATAAATCAATAATTTTTTGTTTAAAATGCCATAAATCTATCCCGTATTTTGTAGACGCTATAACTTTTGCGCAAACCAATCAATATACGGTTATTGGGATTTTTTTTAACAAACATATGTAGAAGAATACGTATCGGGGGTGTGGCTTGCCGCGCGGCAGAGATGGATGCCTAACACAGGAGCTCCAGTATCACAGCAGCCTGAGCCCGTCTCTTCGCACTGACAGCAGCTGATAATGAGCAGGAGGAATCTCGGGACACCTCGCACAAGATCCTGCCGCTCAGCGGCAGCCTATAAAGGAAGAAACATCTCGGATTTATTCCGAAATCCCCCGGCGGACCGGATCAGCATGTCGGGATCCAAGATGGTGACACCGCATGTAGAAGAAGACTACAGCGAGGACTCCCAATCCACAGCAGATGACAATGGTAGGAGCACTCCTCACCCTGATCTACCACTAACCTACGCTGGCATGTCAGGCTTCGCAGCTGATATCAAAGCTACCTTCTCCGCAGCAATAACAGACCTAAAGTCTAGCATGTTGGTCCTCACAGACAAAATGGCCACTGCAGGAGCTGCAGGCAGAGGCAGGGACAAGGCAATTCACCACCTAGAAAGAGTGACTTCCACGCAATCCCAACATCTCATTGAAATTAATAAACACTTAGAGGACTTAGACAACAGAGGGAGGAGGAATAATATCAGGGTGAGGGGGATCCCTGAATCAGTGGAGGCTGAACAAAGAAGCCCTGCTCTACAAAGGGTCTTTAACAGCCTGCTGGACAGACCAGAAGACACAGCCATAGAATTTGTGAGAGCTCACAGAGCGCTCAGAGCCAGAGGACCTGATAACCTGCCGCCACGTGACATCATATGCTGTTTGCAGAATTTTTCTCTAAAAGAGGACATGCGCAGAGCTCGCAGAAATGATCAAATCATCTTTAATAATGAGACCATCATGCTCTTTCACGACCTCTCACAGATAACTCTAAAGAACCGCAGAGCTCTTTGGCCACTACTTGACAAACTAAGAGAAAAGGATATTCGATACATGTGGCTCATCCCGTTTGCACTCCTGGTGAACCACAACGGTAGGCAACATACGCTTCACTCGCCAGAAGATCTTCCGGACTTTTGCCAGGCACTTCAACTAGACCTAGTGGAATTACCAGAATGGTATCAGGAATTCTTGCTGCCACCCCTGGAGAAGTCGCAACCCAGATCGCCACTTGCTTCTCCAGACAAGCTTCATTCAAAAAAGATGAAATCATCACGATCTGGTGGTTCTCATGCTGGAACTCCTAGCAACAGACCTCATTCTTCCAGGGGGTTTGACAATGCTTGAAGGCCTCTCCCCGTGAACATCATTTACCTGGCAAGATCGTAAGTAACACTTATCCAAGAAAATGCCTCCTATGCTGGCCCTAAAACACTTCACCAGAAAGATTTCAAACATACACGACTGGAGTCGTCTAGATGAACATGATCCGCTCCTCACTTTAAAACCACTGCATCTTACACTTTGTCTTGCTGACTTCCCCGACAAGGATTAAGATGAATCATTTTGGAACTGTCATCCCCATCACTTCTACAAACTTCTTTAGACCAAGACACTTATGAGTTAAGGATTAAAGAGTACCATAGCCGTAGGGTTGGTAGTAGAAGTAGGAGGGCATTAGTTGGTAAAGACAGTTAAACTTACATACAAAGATGTACGGACTATATTGATATCAGGGATAAGGATGGGGAAACGATAACATTCTAGAATAACATTCTAGACTTTTCATACACGATGAAGTTATCATTCTTCTTGTTCATGTTTAGCTCTCCACAATTAGAGCTCACAGTTTCCTTCGTTAGGCATCTTGGGTGCAAAGTTGACCAATATTACTTATATGCTACCTACACAGGTTGCTACCGGTTTTCGCTCTAGTAGCAAGTGTTGTTTTACTAATACACTTAAACCTGTTGATTTGATTGTTCGGGCAGTCACCCACTGCTTCCCAACAAGTGCTCCTTGGCAGGAAGGAGTTACCCTGACAGGGAGCACTAATTTACATTACTTACCTTGGACCTATTTGGTAACCAGGGAGAGTATAGTATCTTACTCTCTTTCTATACTCTTTCTTAATCTCACTCCTACATTCTTCCACTATTCCTTTCTTTTTCAGGAATTCAATAAAGTTCATTGATTGAATGTAATTTAAGATTAAGATACTAACGGTGATTAAAGCTTTATTTCCAGATCTTGGTTAACCAGCTTTCTCTGAATCCACACGATGGCATACTCATCCCTGGGGCATGCACCCACAGTGATCTCTCACAACACAAAAGGTCTAAACATCCCTGAAAAACGCAATGCTCTACTAAAAGAACTCAAAAAAGGTAAGCCCCATTTCGTATTTTACAGGAGACCCACTTCCAGACCCAAAAGGTTCCCAAACTGACTGACTCCTTTTTCACACAGGCATATCATGCAACCAATAATTTGGCCAAATCCATTAGTAGAGATGCTTCCTTTGAAGTCACAGATAAACTCGTCGACCCAGAGGGCAGGTTCTTATTCCTGAAGGGACATTGCTATGGGACACCCATGACGCTCACTAACGTATACTTTCCCAACACAGCACACTTAACTTTTTGCAAACGCATACGCGACAAACTCCAAGAATTCAGCTCAGGCTGCCTTATCCTGGGAGGAGATTTCAATGTACCACTGAACCCTCTAACTGATACATCTACAGGCAAAACATATATCACGTACAAAATCCTTAAAAGGCTCAAAACACTACTTCACTCCTTACAATTAGTAGATTCTTGGAGATTTTTGCATCCTGATGATAAAGATTACACCTTTTACGCAATACCACATTGCAGATACTTGAGAATAGACTACATCTTTATCTCACAAAGAGATCTAGACAAGATTTTGGAAGCAAATATAGGGATTCAAATGCTATCAGACCAAGCTCCTACATCACTTACTCTAAACTTATCTGATCCCCTTCCAAAAGTGAATACTTGGAGATTAAATTCGGCCCTACTGACAGACCCAATTTTACTACCGCAAATTACCACGGCACTGAAAGACTATTTTACACACAATACCACACCTGAGATAAACCCCCTAACAATCCGGGAGGCTCATAAATGCACAATAAGAGGAGAACTCATTTGATTAGGATCCCAACGTAAAAAGGAAAGAGAAAAACAAATCAAACACCTGACAGAGAAAATTTGTTTACTGGAAACTCGGCATAAACAGTCCCTAACAGAACAATCAGCAACAGAACTTTTAGAAAACAGGAAAGCATTGCAACAGATTTATGACACCAGGTCTAAAAGATTTTTATTCTTTAGGAAAAAAATTTACTACGAACACGGTAACAAAACAGGCACATTTTTAGCGAGAGCCCTAAAAACTACAAGAGCACAACAAAATATTTCAGGCATACGAACGAAGGAGGGAAAAATGGACATTACCACCAAACATATCGCACACCACTTCCATGAATATTACACGGCCCTATATAATCTGCCCGATTCACAAAAACCTAGCTTGACTCAAGGAATAAGACAACAAATTATTCAACATTATCTAAAAGAATGCAATTTACCCACCCTGACTGCAGAGGACGTATCCCAATTAGAAAAACCTATAGAAGCTATAAAATTACAACAAACGATCAAAGACCTTAAACCAGGGAAAAGCCTGGGACCGGACGGCTTCACAGCCATATACTATAAAACTTTCCAGACTACTTTGCTTGGGCCGCTGCTAAGAGCTCTGAGTTACATGTCAAAACCAAGGGAAATCCCGCCAAACTTTCTGGCAGAACACATTACAATTCTTCCCAAGCCGAACAAGGACCCAGCAGAGTGCGCCAGCTATAGGCCAATATCACTACTAAATCTAGATGTGAAATTGATGCCAAAAATAATAGCCAACAGGTTGAAACCTCTGCTTCACAACCTGATAGGCTCTGAGCAAGCAGGTTTCATGCCGGGAAGAGAAACCAGAGATAATGTTATAAAAGCTCTTAACTTGATACACACTACCCGGACGAAGAACATCGAGGGCCTTCTCCTGTCAACTGATGCGGAGAAGGCCTTCGATCGAGTGGCCTGGGATTTTATGCTGGAGACCTGCAGGTACATTGGCTTGGGAAATCATATGATGACATGGATCTCATCACTCTACAAAAATCCTACTGCACAACTCAAGATTAATGGTTCACTCTCAGAAACAGTAAAAATTAGTAATGGTACGAGACAGGGATGTCCCCTCTCACCAGTTTTATTCATTCTAACACTTGAACCATTCATCAGACGAATTGTAGCAGATAAAGCAATAAATGGATTTAAAATAGTTGGAAAGGAGTTCAAAGTAGCGGCCTACGCGGATGACCTGTTCTATTTTGTATCTGACCCCCACATTTCACTCCCAACGTTGATGAAAGAATTTTCTCTATTTGGATATGTCTCCAATCTAAAAATCAATTACTCCAAGTCCGAAGCAATGAACATCTCCATCCCCACAAACAAAATAGAAGCTATCAAATCCAATTGCCCCTTTAAATGGTAAAGCTCAGCGCTTAAATATCTAGGGATATGGCTGACTCCCCAGCTCTAACAAATTTATGAATGTAATTTTAAGCCCCTATTAAAAACAATATGCTCGGATCTCCAAAGCTGGCATACAAAAAGTTTTTCGTGGTTTGGACGTGTTGCTATTTGTAAAATGACTATACTACCAAGAGTCCTATACTTATTTAGAAATCTACCGATAAAAATCCCCCAAAGTTTTTTCTCTAAACTCAACCAAAATGAAATTTATATGGGCCCACAAAAAAACCCAGAATTTAATGTACAGTACTCACACAACCTAAAGATAGAGGAGGAATGGGTATTCCGGACTTTCGCACTTATTACTTAGCATCACATGTCACAAGGATAGTTGACTGGCATTGTCATCACAAAATAAAAGATTGGGTAGATCTGGAGGAGGTACTGAACCAGACTCCCGTTAGGTTCTCACCATGGATTCCATGGACAAGTCTCACGGCAGAAGTGAAATCGCATCCTCTCATAGGCTCCACTCTGGCAATCTTTCATAAACTAACTGGTCTCGCAAACTTCTCCTCTCACTTAAGCCCACTCACCCCACTGCAGGATAACCCTGACTTTTTACCAGGATTGAGAAAACGCCTCTTCCGGTCTAACAAAGCAAACAAACCACTATTAGCCATGGATTGCTTTCACAACCAAGAATTTAGAGACTTTACTGACATGAAAGCGGAAAATGACATTCCAGACCTACCTTTATGGACTTACTTTCAATGCCGAAGCTATCTTAACCAAACAGCGAAAAAAATTTACTTTAATAGACCACTAACAGAATTAGAATCGGTTTGTAAGGCAGGGGAACCGATCCCCAAAGCGACCTCACTAGCTTACAGATGGATTCAAAACGGAGCAAGTGCAAATGGCCATGGATTCAGAGAGAGCTGGTCGAAAGCATTAGGTATTTCGCTGTCAGATGTACAATGGAGGAAAGCCCATAAATGCTCTCTGAGTACAAGTACTCAGGAAACAGCATACAAATTGCTTACTCAATGGTATGCCACACCAGTAAAGTTACACTCTTGGTTTCCCGATTACCCAGACACATGTTGGCGTTGCAATAAAGGAAGGGGTACCTTGCTACACATTTGGTGGCAGTGTCCAGTGCTGGAAACCTATTGGTCAGAGGTCAGGGAGAAAATATTTCAAATCACAGAGACGTCACTAACACTAGATGCGGCAGGGTGTCTCCTCCATGTCACAGAATTTCCCATTAAAAAGTACAAACACTCTCTCTCCAAACACTTACTGAATGCTGCAAAAGCACTTATTCCACTTCATTGGAAATCCACTAAAATCCCATCCACTCGGGATTGGCTCAGTAAGATATCTGAGATATGGGAGATGGAGGAGACCATTGCCCAGGCACGGGAAAATGTAGAGCTCTTCCATAAGACATGGACTCCTTGGTTTCTATACAGATACTCTCAGACATACTCAAATTTACTGAATTCATATTAAAGCTGTTTGAACCTCATAGCTGGATCATCCACAGAATATTTACTTTCTTAATCATTTTTTCTGTTATTGTTCACCATTATCTGAATGTATGCTACGATAGAACTAAAATCTGAAAATGACTATTCAAAGTATGCTTTAGGGGCCTACACCCCATTAAACACATGTATGCTATTGATCTCTTTCTATTCTTTCTAATTCCAAACTATCTTTCTTTTCTCAAAGTTAATCCGCATAATGCGAAATTTCAGGACACTTATTAAACATTCAAATATTCATAGATGTAAGTGCCTGCAACAGAAAAAATTTAAATGTACAAATATTGTTAAAGTTCTTTCTACGTATATGTATATTCTATACATGTTTTTTCATTATGTGGAGCTGCGACTTCATAGATGCACTTTTTTTTTCACTTCAATAAACTTTGATGATAAAAAAAAGAAGAATACGTATCGGCCTAAACTGAGTCAAAAATTAGTTTTTTTAAAAAAAAATGGGATATTTATTATAGCAAAAAGTATAAAATATTGTGTTTTTTTCAAAATTGTCGCTCTTCTTTTGTTTATAGCACAAAAAAATGCAGAGGTGATCAAATACCACCAAAAGAAAGCTCTATTTGTGGGGGAAAAAGGACGTCAATTTTGTTTGGGTACAGCATCGCACGACCGCGCAATTGTCGTTTAAAGAGCGACAGTGCTGAAAACTAAAAATTGGTCTGGGAAGGAAGGGGGTGAAAATGCCCTGTATTGAACCGGGTATACATCATTTTTATGATAATTTATTTTAAATTATAACATCTACTTAACATCATTAATATTAGGACACTAAATATTTTTTAAATAATTTACCTGACTCCAGATGGTCACATCCGGTTCTTCCAGGATGGAAGACCCAGCTTGGTCCTCATCAGCTTCTGCTGGGGTGGAGGGAAGAGTGCATGGAAGTGTGGAGGGAAGAGTGGAGGGAAGGGTTGAAAGTGATGCCCTGGCTTCAGTCTGGTCATCAAGAAAATGTAGTTTATTGTAGTACCACAGCCTGGGTACATATACATCATCTGCTGATGCTCCTGATCTCAGGGAATCCTGGATCTTGTTATGCTCCCTCTTATACATGTTCCTCAAGATCCCAATTTTCGATAACAAAATCTCCATCGTTGCTTCTGGGATGTACGTTTGGACAAATGTCAGAAGTCTCTCCAGCGTTGACTTCCTTACATGTTTAAGATAATATTGAGGGTGTTTTACCTCCCACAGATTTCTCATCTCTCTGTATTGATCGATAAAAGCCGTCATAAATTCAGGCTCCTTAAATTTAGCATTCATAATGTCTGTAAAAGATAAAGACACAAGACAAAAAACACTTATATTTCTGCTAAACCCTCATCATTTTATCCCAACATAGGCCTCATCAATCTTTCAAGCCATATAGGCTGCCTGCTACAAAGTTTTTACAAAATTACAAAATGTAAAATTACCTTAGTTTTCTAGCGTCCCGGTCCACTATCAACTACGCATAGAACGTATGTACGACACAATAGGTAATAACATTTTTAACACTGGGCATGCGTAAAACTCCGCCTGCGTCGCCCGCGCCTGACGTTCTACTTTAACGAAGACTCTCTGTCCCTTGTCTCTACGCACAAAACGTACGTACGACACATGCGTAATACCTCTCTTTATACACTGCGCATGTGTGAAAACTCCGCCTGCTTTGCCCGCCCCTGACGTTCTAGTTTAATGAAGATTCTCCACCCATTCTTTCTACGGTGCGTAGTGGGGTGAACAATGGTGGAGACACATCAGGTGTATACTACCTCAGGTAGCGACGAAAGCCCGGAGGCCGGAACGTCCCGATCTGGGAAGCAGAGATTTAAGGCCTCCAATATGTCCTTTAAAGAGATAGTGGAAATGGTGGCAGTTCTGCAAAAAAATTACTATGATGGGAAGTATGGACCATACACCCAGCCTAATTTTCGAAAAGCAAAAATAATGGCGAAGGTGGTGAAGACATTACATCTTTCTTTTGGGGTACGGAGCTCGAAAGATCAGATTAGGAAAAGATGGTCCGACCTTAAACTCCGGGAGCCGGATCAGTACAGATGGATCTGTAAAGTGCTGAAAAAAAGTAAGTACTTGTCGTGTGTTCATATTCCATGTGCTTTTCTTTAATGTACGAGTTTATATCATTTGAAACGATCTTAATAAACCTCGTTACAAATATACACCTATATCTTTTATAAATGTATCTATCTATATTTTCTCTCTCTCTCTCTCTCTCTCTCTATATATATATACACACACACATATATATATATATATTATATATATATATATATATATATATATACACACACACACACATATACACATATACTCATATATATACATATATAGAGAGAGAGATATATATATATATAGAGATTAGGGATGAGCTTCGAGTTCGAGTCGAACTCATGTTCTACTCGAACATTGGCTGTTCGCAAGTTCGCCGAACAGCGAACAATTTGGGGTGTTCGCGGCAAATTCGAATGCCGCGGAACACCCTTTAAAAGTCTATGGGAGAAATCAAAAGTGCTAATTTTAAAGGCTTATATGCAAGTTATTGTCATAAAAAGTGTTTGGGGACCCGGGTCCTGCCCCAGGGGACATGGATCAATGCAAAAAAAAGTTTTAAAAACGGACGTTTTTTCAGGAGCAGTGATTTTATTAATGCTTAAAGTCAAACAATAAAAGTGTAATATCCCTTTAAATTTCGTACCTGGGGGGTGTCTATAGTATGCCTGTAAAGGGGCGCATGTTTCCTGTGTTTAGAACAGTCTGACAGCAAAATGACATTTGGAAGGAAAAAACTCATTTAAAACTACCCGCGGCTATTGCATTGCCGACAATACACATAGAAGTTCATTGATAAAAACGGCATGGGAATTGCCCACAGGGGAACCCCGAACCAAAATAAAAAAAAAAAATGATGTGGGGGTCCCCCTAAATTCCATACCAGGCCCTTCAGGTCTGGTATGGATATTAAGGGGAACCCCAGCCAAAATTTAAAAAAAAAATTGACGTGGGGTTCCCCCTAAATTCCATACCAGACCCTTCAGGTCTGGTATGGATTTTAAGGGGAACCCCGCGCCAAAAAAAAAAAAAAAAACGGCGTGGGGTCCCCCTAAAAATCCATACCAGACCCTTATCCGAGCACGCAACCTGGCAGGCCGCAGGAAAAGAGGGGGGGACGAGAGTGCGCCCCCCCCCCCTCCTGAACCGTACCAGGCCACATGCCCTCAACATTGGGAGGGTGCTTTGGGGTAGCCCCCCAAAACACCTTGTCCCCATGTTGATGAGGACAAGGGCCTCATCCTCACAACCGTGGCCGGTGGTTGTGGGGGTCTGCGGGCGGGGGGCTTATCGGAATCTGGAAGCCCCCTTTAACAAGGGGACCCCCAGATCCCGGCCCCCCCCTGTGTGAAATGGTAAGGGGGTACTTACCCCTACCATTTCACTAAAAAAACTGTCAAAAATGTTAAAAATGACAAGAGACAGTTTTTGACAATTCCTTTATTTAAATGCTTCTTCTTTCTTCCTTCATCTTCTTCTGGTTCTTCTGGCTCTTCTGGTTCTTCCTCCGGCGTTCTCGTCCAGCATCTTCTCCGCGGCGTCTTCTATCTTCTTCTCCTCGGGCCGCTCCGCACCCATGGCATGAGGGGGGAGGCTCCCGCTCTTCTCTTCATCTTCTTCTTCATCTTCATCTTCTTCTTCATCTTCTTCTTCTTCTTCTTCTCTTCTTCATCTCTTCTTCCTTCTTCATTTCTTCTGCGGGCCGCTCCGCATCCATGCATGGAGGGAGGCTCCCGCTGTGTGACGGCGTCTCTTCGTCTGACGGTTCTTAAATAACGGGGGGCGGGGCCATCCGGTGACCCCGCCCCCCTCTGACGCACGGTGAATTGACGGGACTTCCCTGTGACGTCACGGGGAATGCCACAGGGAAGTCCCGTCATGTCACCGTGCGTCAGAGGGGGGCGGGGTCACCGGGTGGCCCCGCCCCCGTTATTTAAGAACCGTCAGACGAAGAGACGCCGTCACACAGCGGGAGCCTCCCACCATGCCAGCATGGCTGCGGAGCGGCCCGGAGAAGACAGGAAGAAGAGAAGAAGGAAGAAGAAGAAGAAGAAGAAGATGAAGAAGAAGATGAAGAAGAGAAGAAGATGAAGAGAAGAGCGGGAGCCTCCCCCCTCATGCCATGGGTGCGGAGCGGCCCGAGGAGAAGAAGATAGAAGACGCCGCGGAGAAGATGCTGGACGAGAACGCCGGAGGAAGAACCAGAAGAGCCAGAAGAAGAAGAAGATGAAGGAAGAAAGAAGAAGCATTTAAATAAAGGAATTGTCAAAAACTGTCTCTTGTCATTTTTAACATTTTTGACAGTTTTTTAGTGAAATGGTAGGGGTAAGTACCCCCTTACCATTTCACACAGGGGGGGGGCCGGGATCTGGGGGTCCCCTTGTTAAAGGGGGCTTCCAGATTCCGATAAGCCCCCCGCCCGCAGACCCCCACAACCACCGGCCACGGTTGTGAGGATGAGGCCCTTGTCCTCATCAACATGGGGACAAGGTGTTTTGGGGGGCTACCCCAAAGCACCCTCCCAATGTTGAGGGCATGTGGCCTGGTACGGTTCAGGAGGGGGGGGGGCCGCACTCTCGTCCCCCCCTCTTTTCCTGCGGCCTGCCAGGTTGCGTGCTCGGATAAGGGTCTGGTATGGATTTTTAGGGGGACCCCACGCCGTTTTTTTTTTTTTTTTTTTGGCGCGGGGTTCCCCTTAAAATCCATACCAGACCTGAAGGGTCTGGTATGGAATTTAGGGGGAACCCCACGTCAATTTTTTTTTTAAATTTTGGCTGGGGTTCCCCTTAATATCCATACCAGACCTGAAGGGCCTTGTATGGAATTTAGGGGGACTCCCACATCATTTTTTTTTTTTAATTTTGGTTCGGGGTTGCCCTGTGGGGAATTCCCATGCCGTTTTTATCAATGAACTTCTATGTGTATTGTCGGCAATGCAATAGCCGCGGTAGTTTTAAATGTGTTTTTTCCTTCAAAATGTCACTTTGCTGTCAGACTGTTCTAAACACGGGAAACATGCGCCCCTTTACAGGCATACTATAGACACCCCCCAGGTATGAAATTTAAAGGGATATTACACTTTTATTGTTTGACTTTAAGCATTATTAAAATCACTGCTCCTGAAAAAACGGCCGTTTTTAAAACTTTTTTTTGCATTGATTCATGTCCCCTGGGGGAGGACCCGGGTCCCCAAACACTTTTTATGACAATAACTTGCATATTAGCCTTTAAAATTAGCACTTTTGATTATTCATGTTCGTGTCCCATAGACTTTAACGGCGTTCGCGTGTTCGAACAAATTTTTTTCCTGTTCGCATGTTCTGGTGCGAACCGAACAGGGGGGTGTTCGGCTCATCCCTAATAGAGATCTATCTATCTATCTATCTATCTATCTATCTATCTATCTATCTATCTATCTATCTATCTATCTATCTAGAGAGATCTCTCTCTCTCACTCACTCTCTCATTCTCTCTCTCTCTATCTCTCTCTCTCTCTCTCTAGATATATAGATATACATAGATATAGATATATATGTATATATATCTATATCTATATCTATATCTATATCGATAGATATCTATAGAGAGAGAGAATCTCTCTCTCTATCAGGGGCGGATCCAGGTGGGTGAGCTCCGAGAGCGGGCAGCTCCACCGCAGGAGGATAAGAGAGCGGGCGGCTCTGCAGGAGTGCCGGGCAGCTCCGTTTGAGGGCGGGCAGGCAGGCTGGGGAGAGAGCGGATTGGCTGGGCTGCCGAGTGGCTCCGTGTGTGGATGGTCGGGTGAGACTGAGGCAGGCTAGGTGTGTGTGTGGGGGTGGCTGGCCAATCAGCGAGCCGATTGGCAGGGAAGCAGAGGGATTACATCATCTCTCACCTCCCCTATATCTCTGCATTAAATTCCGCCCTCACTGTGAAGGTAGCATGGGCAGCAGGGAGATTACATTATCTCTCTGCTGCCTGTCTCTGGGACAAGGAAACAAGAGACAAGCAAAACACCACCTTACCTGGCACATGACAATCCACATCTGGTGGCAAGTGACAATCCGCATCTAGTGGCAGATGACGTGGCAAGTGACAATCCGCATCTAGTGGCAGATGACGTGGCAAGTGACAATCCGCAATGTGTGGCATATGACGTGGCAAGTGACAATCCGCATCTAGTGGCAGATGACGTGGCAAGTGACAATCCGCAATGTGTGGCATATGAAGTGGCAAGTGACAATCCGCATCTAGTGGCAGATGACGTGGCAAATGACAATCCGCAATGTGTGGCATATGACGTGGCACGTGACAATCTGTATCCAGTGGCAGGTGACGTGGCAAGTCACAATCCACAAGGTGTAGCAAGTGACAATCTGCATCTAGTGGCAGATGACGTAGCAAGTGAAATCCGCAACATGTGGCAGGTGTCAATTTGCATCTGGTGGCAGGCAAGTGACAATCCACAAAATGGCGTCAAGTGACACGCTCTGTATTCCCACTGATTCTGCATTATGGTGAGTTGAATGATTTCATTTTATATTACAATGTGTTAATAGAAATAATGCGCTTCAATCATCCTAACACCATAACAACCATGGTGCCGGGATGATTAAAGCACCAACAACAGCCATTTCCCCGATAAATTGTCCGCAAAAAAACATATTTTCTGGCAGTGCCCCTCCCGAGACTAGGCTCTGGATCCGCCCCTGATCTCTATATATCTCTATCTCTATATATATCTCTATCTATATATATATATATATATATATATATATATATATATATATATATATTAGGGATGAGCCGAACACCCCCCTGTTCGGTTTGCACCAGAACATGCGAACAGGAAAAAAGTTCGTTCGAACACGCGAACACCGTTAAAGTCTATGGGACACGAACATGAATAATCAAAAGTGCTAATTTTAAAGGCAAATATGCAAGTTATTGTCATAAAAAGTGTTTGGGGACCTGGGTCCTGCCCCAGGGGACATGGATCAATGCAAAAAAAAGTTTTAAAAACGGCCGTTTTTTCAGGAGCAGTGATTTTAATAATGCTTAAAGTCAAACAATAAAAGTGTAATATCCCTTTAAATTTCGTACCTGGGGGGTGTCTATAGTATGCCTGTAAAGGGGCGCATGTTTCCTGTGTTTAGAACAGTCTGACAGCAAAATGACATTTTGAAGAAAAAAACTCATTTAAAACTACCCGTGGCTATTGCATTGCCGACAATACACATAGAAATTCATTGATAAAAACGGCATGGGAATTCCCCAAAGGGGAACCCCGAACCAAAATTTAAAAAAAAAAATGACGTGGGAGTCCCCCTAAATTCCATACCAGGCCCTTCAGGTCTGGTATGGATATTAAGGGGAACCCCGGCCAAAATTTTTTTAAAAAAATGACGTGGGGTTCCCCCTAAATTCCATACCAAACCCTTCAGGTCTGGTATGGATTTTAAGGGGAACCCCGCGCCCCCCCAAAAAAAAACCGGCGTGGGGTCCCCCCAAAAATCCATGCCAGACCCTTATCCGAGCACGCAACCTGGCAGGCCGCAGGAAAAGAGGGGGGGACGAGAGTGCGCCCCCCCTCCTGAACCGTACCAGGCCACATGCCCTCAACATTGGGAGGGTACTTTGGGGTAGCCCCCCAAAATACCTTGTCCCCATGTTGATGAGGACAAGGGCCTCATCCCCACAACCCTGGCTGGTGGTTGTGTGGGTCTGCGGGCGGGGGGCTTATCGGAATCTAGAAGCCCCCTTTAACAAGGGGACCCCCAGATCCCGCCCCCCCCTGTGTGAAATGGTAAGGGGGTACTTACCCCTACCATTTCACTAAAAAACTGTCAAAAATGTTAAAAATGACAAGAGACAGTTTTTGACAATTCCTTTATTTAAATGCTTCTTCTTTCTTCTATCTTCCTTCATCTTCTGGTTCTTCTGGTTCTTCTGGCTCTTCTGGTTCTTCCTCCGGCGTTCTCATCCAGCATCTCCTCCGCGGCGTCTTCTATCTTCTTCTCCTCGGGCCACTCCGCACCCATGGCATGGGGGGAGGCTCCCGCTCTTCTCTTCTTCTTTTCTTCTCTTCTTCTCTTCTTCTCTTCTTCATTTTCTTCTCCGGGCCGCTCCGCATCCATGCTGGCATGGAGGGAGGCTCCCGCTGTGTGACGGCGCTCCTCGTCTGACAGTTCTTAAATAACGGGGGGCAGGGCCACCCGGTAACCCCGCCCCCCTCTGACGCACGGGACATGACGGGACTTCCCTGTGGCATTCCCCGTGACGTCACAGGGAAGTCCTGTCAAGTTACCGTGCGTCAGAGGGGGGCGGGGTCACCGGGTGGCCCCGCCCCCCGTTATTTAAGAACTGTCAGACGAGGAGCGCCGTCACACAGCGGGAGCCTCCCTCCATGCCAGCATGGATGCGGAGCGTCCCGGAGAAGAAAATGAAGAAGTGAAGAAGAGAAGAAGAGAAGAAGAGAAGAAAAGAAGAAGAGAAGAAGAGAAGAAAAGAAGAAGAGAAGAAGAGAAGAAAAGAAGAAGAGAAGAAAAGAAGAAGAGAAGAGCGGGAGCCTCCCCCCCATGCCATGGTTGCGGAGCGGCCCAAGGAGAAGGAGATAGAAGACGCCGCGGAGGAGATGCTGGACGAGAACGCCGGAGGAAGAACCAGAAGAGCCAGAAGAACCAGAAGATGAAGGAAGATAGAAGAAAGAAGAAGCATTTAAATAAAAGAATTGTCAAAAACTGTCTCTTGTCATTTTTAACATTTTTGACAGTTTTTTAGTGAAATGGTAGGGGTAAGTACCCCCTTACCATTTCACACAGGGGGGGCTGGGATCTGGGGGTCCCCTTGTTAAAGGGGGCTTCCAGATTCCGATAAGCCCCCCGCCCGCAGACCCCCACAACCACCGGCCAGGGTTGTGGGGATGAGGCCCTTGTCCTCATCAACATGGGGACAAGGTGTTGTTTATTAAAATCACTGCTCCTGAAAAAACGGCCGTTTTTAAAACTTTTTTTTGCATTGATCCATGTCCCCTGGGGCAGGACCCAGGTCCCCAAACACTTTTTATGACAATAACTTGCATATTAGCCTTTAAAATTAGCACTTTTGATTTCTCCCATAGACTTTTAAAGGGTGTTCCGCGGCATTCGAATTTGCCGCGAACACCCCAAATTGTTCGCTGTATATATATCTATATATAGAGAGAGAGAGATATATAGATAGATCTATATATCTATATCTATATCTATATCTATATCTATATCTATATATATATATCTAGATATGTCTTTATAAATTTTAAAAATGTATTAAACTAAGAAGTCTACAAAAAAACAGATTTGTACACCACTTCCCTACAATGTTTTAAGATTACTATTTACTAAATATATATGTGTGCTAAGTATATTTTTTGATTCACCCACTGAAGATGTGGAGGAAGGAGCGGTGGCCGACATGGGCACCCCACCAGGTGAGTGTCTGACACACCAGCTTACGGTAATCTATGTATGGCTGCATAGTTTTTAAATAACATTGTATACTCTATTTTAGGTGATCTGGTTGTGCTTGAATCAAGCAACAGCGCAACCCCCAAGGATGTTTCGGAAGTATGCAACATGAGCACCCCACCAGGTCAGTGTCTGAGACACCAGCTTATGGTAAGGTAATCTATGTATGGCTGCAAATTTCTAAACACATCTTTTTTTCATTCAATTTTAGGTCGGGTTGAACATTTTACCACAGACAGTGCACAACGACTAATTGGTCAGATAATGGCCTGGAATGGGGAGATTGATTTAATGCGGAATCGGCTGGATCGTATGCAGCAGGAAATGAAGAACATGATCGATGTTTTGGGGAGAATCTAAATGCCCTTTTTCAACTAAAAAAACATTGATCATGTTCTTCATTTCCTTGTTTGCTGACCCCGTTCTGGGCCTTCTCTTATCTCTTGTAAAAATTATATGCCTGTTTTAAAAAAAAATAAAATAAAAAAAAAAATAAAAAATTGAGGCCTGTTTTCAAAAAAAATATCAAAAAATAAAAACAAATAGAGGCCTGTTTTAAAAAATAATATAAAAAACTAAAAAAAAAAAAAAAAAATAGAGGCCTGTTTTCTAAAAAAAAATTAAAAAATTAAAAAAATAGAGGCCTGTTTTTTTTTTTAAAAAACCTGTTTAAAAAAAAAAAAGCCTGTTTAAGAAAAAAAAAGCCTTAAAAAAAAAAAAATTGTAGAGGCCTGTTTAAAAAAAATAAAAATAAAAAAGGGGCCTGTTTGTTAAAACTAAACTAAAATGAAATATTGTAAAAAAAAGGACCTAATTCTATTGTTAAAAATTTATAAATATAGATATATTTTGGACTCTCAAAATTTTTTACAAATGCATAAGTGAATGTACACAGAATATTAAAAAATCTGTGTAGTAAGTAACAAAATGTGTGGTTTCTTATTTGAATGCTCAGTATCAGTTTGTTTAAAGTTAAAATAGTTGCTTACAGTGACAATGGTGCTTATTTAAGAAATGAAAATACACTTGGCACTAAAAGTGCTCTACGATAACCTAGGAGAAATCCAAAAAGAAAGGCAAGCAATAAATATAAATCAAGATTTTTAATTTTGACAAATTAAATATTCTGGGGCATTGCAATGGCCCCCCTACCCATAAAATAATCAACATATTGCTCACGAACTTGATGGGCACTTTGGGGGGTCAAGCCAGTACGAACAGTATCCAGGCCCATCAGATTATCACTAATAGGTCCGGCCTCAGGCCCAACTGACAAAATATAATGTGGGGAATGTTTGTTCAAAAAGTTGTGCAGGATGCAGCACGCTAAAATTATGTAATTAGTGGGACTGCTTTAGCAGTCCCACTATTGTTATTCGATTTTATTTAGTGGGAATGCTTTAGCAGTCCCACTATTGTTATTCGATTTTATTTATTTTTAATTTTATTCCGTATGTTTTTTGGTTCTGCGTAACTTCTGCATACTTTCAGCTATTAAAACCATTCAACTATTAAAATGTTCGTCTCTTTTAGCTGAGGTGTGCTCTTTTAAAACTTTTTTTCTACCATTTATACTTTTTAAAATATTAAGCTTTTTAACACTTTTTTTTAACATTGAAGTCAATGGGAGCATGCTTGAAATCCTTAAATTCTTCTTCTTCCGCTCCCAAAAGTTTCAGCTCCTTCATACTTTCACCTAGAGACACCAAACAAACTTTAAAATGTTCACAAAATATTCCGCTATCTGGCTATATCTTTTCAGTTTGATATCTTTTACAGTTTTTGAGAAAAAGCTTTTTGTTTAGAGGTCATTTCAGGAAATTTTAGCCATTAATCAGAGTGTACTGTGTTTGTTTTGTTGCCATGGTTACCAAAGCTTCTGTTATACACAGAAGGGGAGGTGGCTGTAGCATCTCAGCTCTGATTACAGAGCCCGGGGGAGGGGACAGACACACCATGTACTGATTTATAATAGAGGAATATGATGGGGCAGTTTTGATGGGGTAATTCTGATGGGGCAGTTTTGATGGTGGCAATATGATGGGGCAGTTTTGATGGGGACAATTTTTATGGAGCAGTTTTAAAGGTGGCAATATGATGGGGCAGTTTTGATGGGGGCAATATGATGGGGCAGTTTTGATGGGGCAATTCTGATGGGGCAGTTTTGATGGGGCAATTCTGATGGGGCAGTTTTGATGGTGGCAATATGATGCGGCAGTTTTGATAGGGCAATTCTGATGGGGCAATTCTGATGGGGCAGTTTTGATGGGGCAATTCTGATGGGGCAGTTTTGATGGTGGCAATATGATGCGACAGTTTTGATAGGGCAATTCTGATGGGGCAATTCTGATGGGGCAGTTTTGATGGTGGCAATATGATGGGGCAGTTTTGATGGGGACAATTTTGATGGGGCAATTCTAATGGGGCAGTTTTGATGGCAATATGATATGGGCAGTTTTGATGGTGGTAACATGATGGGGCAGTTTTGATGGTGGTAATATGATGGGGCAATTCTGATGGGGCAGTTTTGATGGTGGCAATATGATGGGGCAGTTTTGATGGGGCAATTCTGATGGTGGCAATATGATGGGGCAATTCTGATGGGGCAATTCTGATGGGGCAGTTTTGATGGCAGTATGATGGGGCAGTTTTGATGGCGGCCGTTTTAGCAATTTAGCTATTCAGCATTCCCACGCATTTTCCCCAGGAAATGCATTTTCTAGTTATTTTTAATTTCAATAATTTTATTCCATATGTTGTTTGGTTCTGCGTAACTTCTGCATACTTTCAGCTATTAAAACCATTCAACTATTAAAATGTTCGTCTCTTTTAGCTGAGGTGTGCTCTTTTTCAACTTTTTTTCTACCATTTCTACTTTTTAAAATATTACGCTTTTTATCACTTTTTTTAACATTGAAGTCAACGGGAACATGCTTAAAATCCTTAAATTCTTCTTCCGCTCCCAAAAGTTTCAGCTCCTTCATACTTTCACCTAGAGACACCAAACAAACTTTAAAATGTTCACAACATATACAGCTATCTGGCTATATCTTTTCAGTTTGATATCTTTTACAGTTTTTGAGAAAAAGCTTTTTGTTTAGAGGTCATTTCAGGAAATTTTAGTGATTAATCAGAGTGTACTGTGTTTGTTTTGTTGCCATGGTTAACAAAGCTTCTGTTATACACAGGGGGGGAGGTGGCTGGAGCATCTCAGCTCTGATTACAGAGCCCGGGGGAGGGGACAGACACACCATGTACTGATTTATAATAGAGCAATATGATGGGGCATTTTTGATAGGGTAATTCTGATTGGGCAGTTTTGATAGGGCAATTATGAGGGGGCAGTTTTGATGGTGGCAATATGATGGGGCAGTTTTGATGGGACAATTCTGATGGGGCAGTTTTGATGGTGGCAATATGATGGGGCAGTTTTGATGGTGGCAATATGATGGGGCAGTTTTGATGGGGCAATTCTGATGGGGCAGTTTTGATGGTGGCAATATGATGGGGCAGTTTTGATGGGGACAATTCTGATGGGGCAGTTTTGATGGTGGCAATATCATGGGGCAGTTTTGATGGGGACAATTTTAATGGAGCAGTTTTAAAGGTGGCAATATGATGGGGCAGGTTTGATGGGGGCAGTTTTGATGGTGGCAATATGATGGGGCAGTTTTGATGGGGCAATTCTGATGGGGCAGTTTTAATGGGGACAATTTTGATGGGACAATTCTGATGGGCAGTTTTGATGGCAGTATGATGGGCAGTTTTGATGGCAGTATGATGGGGCAGTTTTGATGGCAGTATGATGGGGCATTTTTGATAGGGTAATTCTGATGGGGCAGTTTTAATAGGGCAATTATGAGGGGGCAGTTTTGATGGTGGCAATATGATGGGGCAGTTTTGATGGGACAATTCTGATGGGGCAGTTTTGATGGTGGCAATATGATGGGGCAGTTTTGATGGTGGCAATATGATGGGGCAGTTTTGATGGGGCAATTCTGATGGGGCAGTTTTGATGGTGGCAATATGATGGGGCAGTTTTGATGGGGACAATATGATGGGGCAGTTTTGATGGGGACAATTCTGATGGGGCAGTTTTGATGGTGGCAATATGATGGGGCAGTTTTGATGGGGACAATTTTAATGGAGCAGTTTTAAAGGTGGCAATATGATGGGGCAGGTTTGATGGGGGCAGTTTTGATGGTGGCAATATGATGGGGCAGGTTTGATGGGGCAATTCTGATGGGGCAGTTTTGATGGTGGCAATATGATGGGGCAGTTTTAATGGGGACAATTTTAATGGGGCAATTCTGATGGGCAGTTTTGATGGCAGTATGATGGGGCAGTTTTGATGGCAGTATGATGGGGCAGTTTTGATGGCGGTCATTTTAGCAATTTAGCTATTCAGCATTCCCATGCATTTTCCCCAGGAAATACATTTTCTAGTTAGGTTTGTATTCCGCAAGGTTTATTGATGTCTGAAACAGGCGGAACCGGCTGGCCAGAATCCCAAAAGCATTCTCAACAACTCTTCTCGCTCTGGCCAGCCAGAAATTAAAAACCCTCCTCTCCGGGGTGAGGGTCCTTTGTGGGAATGGCCTCATGAGGTGCTTGCTCAGAGCGAAGGCTTCATCTGCTATGAAGACAAAGGGGAGTCCTTCAACGTTGTCCGCATAAGGTGGCAATCCCAGGCCACCACTCTGGATACGCTGGTAGAACTCCGTCTGGGCAAATACTCCTCCATCCGACATCCGGCCATTCTTCCCCACGTCCACATACAGAAAGTGATATTGTGCCGACACCACCGCCATTAAGACAATACTATGGAACCCCTTATAATTAGACTAGTATGACCCCAAATGGGGTGGTGGCACGATGTGGACATGTTTCCCATCTTTAGCCCCTCCACAGTTGGGAAAGTTCCAACGGGTGGCAAAATGGGATGCCACAGTCTGCCATTCCTGTGGCGTTGAAGGAAACTGGGGAATCAAACAAGAAACCAAAAATCAATAATTTTGAAAAGAACATTGCAAGAACATTACACTTATTAAAACAATATTGCCCAGCATCAGTATAACATTAAAAAATTGAAATCTTCTTGAATAAATAATATGGAAAGGCACACTTATCAGATTGCTCACCCCCTCTGATGGCACATTGTTACATTTTAGGGGGTGGTGAAATTAGAAATTAAGTTTAAGGACACGCAGGGTTTGATTGACTAAAGGCTACAAAGACTGTGCAGTTTGAAAAGTGCAGTTGTTGCACTCTGCAAGTGCAGTTGCTCCACAGCTTAGTAAATAAGGTAAGGTAAAAAGGCTTCATGTTGCAAGGAGTACCCAATCACATGGAAGGGCAATTAATCCCAAAACTTTGTGGCTTGCACATGATTGGATGATGGAAATCAACAGAGCTTCTGCTCATTTACTAAAGCCCTGGAGCAAATGCACTTGCAGAGTGCAACTGCATTTTGCAAAGTGCAACATATATTTGCTTTTTTAAAAATCAACACCTCAGAACATTATAGCAAATTATTAGGGGGGGAAGGGGATTGGAAATTGAGTTAATGACACACACACTATTTGGATGGAGTTTAGGGGGGAGGGGATTGGAAATTGAGTTAATGACACACACTATTTGGATGGAGTTTAGGGGGGGAGGGGATTGCAAATTGATTTTAATGACACGCACACTATTTGGATAGAGTTTAGGGGGGGGGATTGGAAATTGAGTTAATGACACACACATACTATTTGGATTGAGTTTAGGGGGGATTTCAAATTGATTTTAATGACACACACACTATTTGGATGGAGTTTAGGGTGGGGGGATTGGAAATGGAGTTAATGACACACATACTATTTGGATGGAGTTTGGGGGGGAGGGGATTGCAAATTGATTTTAATGACACACACTATTTGGATGAAGTTTAGGGGGGGAGGGGATTGCAAATTGAGTTAATGACACACACACACACTATTTGGATGGAGTTTTGGGGGGGTGCAAATTGATTTTAATGACACACACTATTTGGATGGAGTTTAGGGGGGAGGGGATTAGAAATTGATTTTAATGACACACACACTATTTGGATGGAGTTTAGGGGGGGAGGGGATTGTAAATTGAGTTAATGACACACACACTATTTGGATGGAGTTTAGGGGGGGAGGGGATTGCAAATTGATTTTAATGACACACACTATTTGGATGAAGTTTAGGGGGGAGGGGATTGCAGATTGAGTTAATGACACACACACACTATTTGGATGGAGGTTGGGGGGGTTGCAAATTGATTTTAATAACACACACTATTTGGATGGAGTTTAGGGGAGAGGGGATTGGAAATTGATTTTAATGACACACACACTATTTGGATGGAGTTTAGGGGAGGAGGGGATTGGAAATTGAGTTAATGACACACACACTATTTGGATGGAGTTTAGGGGAAAAAAACTACAATGCAGCTGACAAAATACATTCAAAGTGAGTAGACTAGGTGGATATGTGCCCAGCATTGCATGCTGGGGAGGTTAGTGAAGGCAAATATACATGCAGGACAAAAAAAAAACTGAAAATATTACAGTATTCATGAGGCCAAAAAGGGGAAATTCACACTATATTGCAATGATGGTAAGTAGTATTTGAGTTAAGAAATACATTACATTATCAAACATTCAATAAAATAACATGTGATGCTGATTAAGAATACAATTCTTACCCTAATATACTCCTTCTGCGGGACCTGAATGATGGCAGAACAGATCTCTGGGATAATGATCCCCAGAGCCTGGGGGGAGATGCCTGTCGAGAACTTAAGGTCCTGCAGGCTTCTCCCTGTCGCCAAGTACCGCAACGTGGCGACTAGTCTCTGCTCCGGAGTGATGGCTTGCCCCATGCAGGTATCCTGCCTGCTCATATAAGGGGTGAGCAAAGCCACCAAATGTTCAAAAACGGGATCCGTCATCCGGAGAAAGTTCCTGAAATCCTCAGGATTATTCTCACGGATCTCACGGAGCAATGGCATGTGACAGAATTGGTCACGCTGGAGCAACCAATTCTTCGTCCATAAACTCCTCCTCGCCCTGTTCATGGACTGGTCTTGGGCTGAAGAATGAACTACAGCACAAAGCACATACAATGCATGAGCTCTACAACGAGTACGTACAGGTAACATGGCTTCAAAATGGTCGGCTGGTCAGAACACACTTAACAGAACACACTGAAGAACAGCAAGGCCTGTGAAGAGCGACCTGAAAATCAGCAATGAGCGGACAATAAAACAAAGATTGCTCAATGCCAACTGACCAAACACACTGAAAGACAGATACAAACCTCACAAGCACAGACTGAACAACAGTTAAAATGAACTGAAAAATATGAGTCTCACAAGCGCGAATCATCTCTCACCAAACTTCTACTAACACGAGATAAACATGAGATTAGCAGAAGGAGCCCAAAGGGTGTCGTACAGGCTATTGAACTTCCGTTTTATAGGCTCGTCGGACTTGGTGTACGTCACCGTGTACTAGGCTGTCGGACTTTTGTGTGATCGTATGTAGGCAAGTCCGTTCGTTAGAAAGTCCGCCGCAAGTCCGCCAAAAGTCAGTCGAAAGTCTGTCGGACGAACTGTCAGACTTTTGTAGCCGAAAAGTCCGACCGTGTGTATGCGGCATTAGAGTTCACTCTAGAGGTGATTACCCTATAGCCCAGGTCAACTGCAGAAATACCCCTATTTTTACAGGCAGTACCAAGAGTCCTTGCAGGGCAGTTTATCTAAAGAGACAGTCCTACATCCAAGACCTCCAGCTGACTATCGTTGTTGCCCATCTTGCCATTGGTACATAAAAGCGTAGTCTCGATGGAAATCTACATGCAGTATAATGATATTTTAAGCTATTGGTTAAAATTTCAATACTTTTATGCTCAGTTTGTAAGAGTCCACGGCTTACTACGCATGCACCAATGGCGCCTTGCCGCAAGCGGAAATCCATGCCAACTGAGCATGTGCCAAAGACGCCTCAGGGCGTCAACCCTAACCTGCACAGAAGACTTGATGGAAAAGGGCAGGAAAATGTCCAGGACGCGCACAGGAAGTGAACTCAACCTTATGGAAAAAGGTGGGAAAATACCCAGGAGGCGCACAGGAAGTGACATCAACCTAATGGAAAAAGGCGGGAAAATGCCCAAGAGGAGCACAGGAAGTGACCTCAAACTTCCCTATATAAGCCCAGCCCAGACACTGCCAAATTGCTGGATTATCTTCAGTCCCCCCTTGTTCCTGTGCTAGTGTGTGATCTGTCTGAACCTGTTGTGACCTGGATACCTGTTTGGCTACTCTTGATTGCTGCTTGTCTTTGACCTCGGATTTGTACCTTAACCATTCTACTTTTTTGCCCCTTTTGTACTCAGCTGCCAGATTGGAACCGACCCCGGCTTGGATCTCGACCATTCTTCTTCTGATTAACCCTTTTATGCTTTGTTGCCCAACTGGACTTGACTTTGACTCAGATCCCCGACTAAGGCTCTGCACCCTTGGCACCCCTGCCACTCGGTGTCCCACCATGTCTCTTTCTCCATCTCCAGAGGCTTTAAGGACCCGAGGTGCAAGGGAGGCCTCCCGACTACTTCAGTCTCACATCAGGTATGTGGCCCTCGTGACAGAATAATCCAGCCATGTCTGAGACTGAGGGGAGTGCTTCCGCCTTCAAGGACCTGTGCCAACAAGTGGTCTCTGTGTCTCAGGCCCTGACGTCCATACAAGAGGGGTACTTTCAACTTGAAGGTCGGCTGACTGCAATGGCCAATGCCTCAGTTCTGAGCCCTGCAGAACCACCTGTTATGGCTATGAAGCAGCCCATCTCTACTCCAGCTCCTGAACCACAGGTTCCTATGTCGGAATGCTTTTCAGGGGTTCGCCACAAGTTCTGCGCTTTCAGGAATGCCTGTCGGCTATACTTTACCTTACAGCCTAGGACGTTCTCTTCAGAGGATACACAGGTGGGGTTCGTAGTAGCCTTACTTACAGAAGAACATCAAGCACGGGCTCATCAGCTATTGGAAAGGGAGAGTCCTATACTGCACTCACTGTCTTCTTTCTTTGATGCCATGGCAATCCTCTATGATGACCCACAATGAACCACCACGGCTTAAACAGTGTTGACCTCTCTACAACAGGGGAAATGCCCTGTTGAGGACTACGTAACGGAATTCTGCAAGTGGGCTGCAAACACTGCATGGAACGATGCTGCCTTGTGCCATCAGTTTTGCTTGGGCCTGTCCGAGCCCCTCAAAGATGAATTAGCAAGAGTGGGGCTCCCTGATACTTTGGAACCTACAATTCAGTTGGCTATCCAGCTTGATTGCAGACTCAGGGAATGTCGTAGGGAACAATCTGGTATGGCCTGTCCCACATGGATGCTCCCACGAGTACCCATGGCTCCACACCTGAGAACCCCTGAGACTCACGCATCAACCCCAATTCATTATGCAGAACTGATGCAACTCGTGCACCCCTCACACCCGAAGAGTGACAACGCCGTCGCCTGTACAATTTATGCCTGTATTGTGGTGGAGTGGGTCACTTTCTTCAGGGATGTCCCATTAGGCCGAAGAAGTGGATCAAACCCCCATCTGTTTCACTGTACATTGTTAAATCCTCACATCTCACTCTCTGCCTCTCTTTGCAGATACCGGGAAGGATAATCCGAGTAGCAGCCATTATTGACTCTGGGGCTTGCAGTTGCTTTATTGACATCCACTTCTGCAAAAAGTATGGAATCCTACTATGCAAGAAGCCCCAGCCATTTACCATTTACAAGTATCGGTACTGGTGCAAATGCACGATACCTGAAACTGATACTTTCAGGCTCGGTTCTTTGAGCTGTCAGTGGAGATGAACAAATTTTCCTCTGTTTTAACCCCTTATTAACCCTTAATTTACTCTAACCCCCTATTAAACCTTAATTTACTCTAATCAGCCTTAATTAACTCCCTATTCTCCTCCATTTAATTATTATTTTCCTGCTTTTTTTTTTGTTCACGTCTATTTTACAATTAAAAATTTTTTTGTTTGCTTTGTCAGTGAATATTTTCAAACATATATATAAACATATATTTACACATTTCACATTAAAAAAGACGACTTTAAGTAGGCAGGACTGAAAAACAGAAGCAACAACAGCTGGGTAGGAAGAAATAATTAGCTGTCTAATTACAAACTGCACTCCTATTTAAATACAAGTGCAAAAACACTCTATATAAAACGACATGTATTAAATAAAAAATCGTGAAAATTTGTGAAATAATATCTGCCAACTGAATGCTAAATCATCATAGTGAAAAATATCAAGCAAAATATCAATCAAAATAATCGGATGTGGAAAATTAAAAGAGAAAGTCCACCATTAATATCCAATGTGTACGACAAATATGTGTCAAAATAATGTTCAAAAAATGAGAAACAGAGCTTCTGGGTGGATAGAGCTTCTAGGCAAATCTTTCTTGGGTACAGCGAAGCATCAAATAACAGTAATCAATCGCCATCACCAGCCACACAGCCTACTCACCAGATGGAAGTGACTCCCATGACAGGAGTCAAACACGCTTTGGGGACAACCAACGAGGCTTCTCCCGGTCATGGCCAGGTGCAGATGCTGGAACTCGGGTGCTGGAACTCAGGTGTCTTGATCAACGCTAAGGCTACTTGGATGCATGCAACCGGACTTCCCAGGGTAGGTCACAGAGACCGTAGATGTTTGAGAATGTGGAGAAATGAATAAAAAGCTCCCATGGTGAAGTAAGCCAAAAAATTTAATAGGCTAAAAATGGCTTAAAACCACATTCCCCACATACGGTTACATGTGGGCAAAAAACAAACAAAAAAGCAGGAAAATCAAGTACAAGCGCAAATGGCGTGTCACGTTCGTTTACGCCTGACTGCCTTCGTCAGAACGTTCTGACGTCATCAGGACAGCTGGGTAACTGTGCAGAGAGAGATGGGATCTGGCAATTAGCTGACAGCTGAGCAGCCAGCTTTGAAAGAAGGGCTGAGCCCAGCCCTGACAGTACCCCCTCCTCAACAACCCCTCCCCCTTGGAGGACCACCGGGCTTGAGGGGAAAATATCTATGGAAATCATGGAGGAGGACAGGGGCATGTATGTCTGAGGATGAGACCCAAGAGCGTTCCTCTGGACCATACCGCTTCCAATACACCAGGTACTGTATGTGCCCACGGAACCTACGGGAGTCAACAATGGATTGTACTTAATACTCCTCATGGTTCTCAACCAGTATAGGGTGAGGACATGGCACCAAGGTGGTAAAGTGATTGCAGACCAAAGGTTTCAATAAGGTGACATGAAACACATTTGAAATGGGCATACTAGGAGGAAGGTCCAAGGCATAAGCCACTGGGTTAATCCTGCAAAAGATACGGAAAGGCCCAATAAACCGAGGTGCGAAATACAGTGAGGGAACACGAAGTCGGAGGTTGCGAGATGACAGCCAGACCCTGTCCCCAATCTGGTAGGAAGGCACAGGCGGGCGTCTGCGGTCAGCATGGAGTCTGTACCTATCATTATCATGACGCTAAGCCTCCTGGACTTGTGCCCAAGTGGAAGAAGACCACAGAGATGCTCCTCTAGCTCAGGAATACTCTGCAGAACAAACGACAGCCAGACTCTGTCCCCAACCTGATAGGAAGGTGCAGGCAGGGGTCTGCGGTCAGCATGGAGTCTGTACCTATCGTTAGCATGTTGCAAAGCCTCCTGAACTTGTGCCCAAGTGGAACAAAGACCACGGAGATGCTCCTCTAATGCAGGAATACTCTGCGGGACAAATGAGTCAGGCAACATGGAAGGTTGGAAACCATAATTTACCATAAACAGGGACAATCGTGAAGCAGAATTCAAGGCACTGTTGTAAGCAAACGGTAAAAGGTCTGACCAGTTGTTATGATGGTCAGAAATATAGCAACGTAAGAATTGCTCCAAGGACTGATTGGTTCGTTCTGTGGCCCCATTAGACTGTGGGTGATACGCAGAGGAGAAAGCAAGCTGAATTCCCAACTGTGCACAAAAGGCTCGCCAGAAACGGGAGACAAACTGACTGCTCCTGTCCAAGACAATCACCTTGGGTAGCCCATGTAAGCGAAAGATCTCCCAAGCAAAAATGGAAACCAGTTCCTTAGAAGTGGGCAACTTCATAAGTGGAATACAATGACACATCTTTGAGAACCTGTCAACCACCATAAGGATAACAGTGTTGCCTTGGGAGTTGGGTAACTCCACAATGATCATGCAGTGATCTTGCTCATCCAATCTGGAAAAAATATTACCAACAAGTAGTTTGACTGTATTTTCTGAATTCATGGCCTTCGTCTACTATCAGGAACCATGAATCAGACCGAGAGAGAAGTATAGTTAAATCACACTTGTTTAATAATAATAATAATAAAATGGTAAACAGAGTAGACATGTGCATTCGTTTTCGTCCGAATGCATTTTCGTCCGAATTTCAAGTATTTTCGTTATCGTTTTAAAAAACGATAAGGAGAGTGCAGAGTCCGAGAAACGAAAGATCTGACATAAACAAATGCTTTATTTTCGTTTTCGTTGCTACAACAGTTCGATATAGATAGGCGATTCAACATGATGATGACAATAACAATCTGTGTCCATCAAACCTGTGGTCGAATGTGCCTAACCTTAACTCTATTAGTCCAAGATTATTCTACATGGAGAGAAAAGATTCGACATAGAAAGAAAAGATTCGACATAGAGAGAAAAGATTCGATGTAGGGGAGAAAAGATTAGACGTAGGGGAGAAAAGATAAATAAAAATAATGATGATGATGAATGTTATTGGCTGATTGTAACCAAAGAGGAGGAGCAGTAAAATAGCTAGAACTAAGTACACACGTACTTTGGCTTATGGTGTCTGTTGAAAGTTCTAAGAGGAGGTAAACTATACGGCGTCGTACAGTTTAGCTGCTTCGTCGAATCTTCTTTGAACATTCGACAGACACCATAAGCCTTCAATGACAAATTCGACCCTAATTTGGATTTTCGTACGAATGCAATTTTTAACGAAAAACAAAATAAATAAAAATGAATTTCCGGAGTAACTAAATAAATTTATTTTTTGGACGAAAAGGAAATTCCGAAACAAAATATTTCAGTGTGCACATGTCTAAAACAGAGTAAGCCTGGTCAAAACAAGCCAGAGTTCAGTAACCAGATCAGTTAGTCAGCCAAGCCAATGTCAGAGAGCCAGAGATGAGCATAGTAGTACAGAAAGCAGGATCAGGAGCCAGAAGGGATGTCAGCCGAGCAAGTCTACAACAGAAACACAGGAGAAAGTCTCTGTGATGTTGACAAAGGCGAGGCAGAGATCAAGTGAGCTTAACGACTTTAAGTAGGCAGGACTGACGAGCAAAATCAACAACAGCTGGGTAACTGTGGAGAGAGATGGGAGCTGGCAATTAGCCGACACCTGAGCGGCCAGCTCAGAGAAGGAAGGGCTTAGCCCAGCCCTGACACCATGAGACCACCCTCATATTGGCCACCACCGAAGCAGACCATCAGGAATATCTTCGGCTAGACGTGATTTCTTCCCCCATTTTTCTGGTTATTTTGGGGTTACCATGGCTTCGACAGCACCGGCCACAAATTGATTGGTCCACTGAAGTTGTGTCTTTCGGCTCACCCTATTGCTTACACCACTGTTTTCCACAACAAGCCTGTTTGGTGGTTTAACCCCTTTCCACAGATGACAACACTCATCTCCCCCAGGTTCACAGAGACTTCCTGGACGTCTTCGACAAGAAGGGGGCTGAATCCCTGCTGCCTCATCACCCGTATGGTTGCCCCATTCAGCTTCTTCCTGGTTCTGCAATACCATTTGAGAGGATCTTTCCACTCTCTGAGCCTGAATTAGAAGTCCTCTGAAAATACATTGATGACAATCTTAGGAAAGGGTTCATCCGGCCCTCTACCTCTCTGCTGGCGCTGGACTCTTCTTTGTGGAAAACAAGGATCATTCCTTAAGACCATGTATCAACTACAGGGAATTAAACAGTATCACAATCAAGAATCGATACCCGTTGCCTCTAGTCCCTGAGCCCATTCAGAAGTTCGCTAAGGTCTTCTCAAAATTGGACCTACCGGGGGGCCTACAATTTAATACGGATAAGAGAGGGCGATGAATGGAAAACAGCGTTTCGTAATAGGTTCGACCATTTTGACTATTTGGTCATGCCATTTGGGCTGTGTAACTCCCCAGCAACTTTCCAACACTTGGTGAATGACATCTTTCGGGATTTTCTTGACCTATTTATGATAGTGTACTTAGATGACATCCTTGTTTTTTCACCTTCCCTCGAGGCACATCACATCCACATGCAAAAAGTCCTTTTTTGCCTCCAAGCCCATAAACTCTACGCCAAGCTTGAAAAATGTGAGTTTGAGAAAGATACCATACAATTACTTGGCCTCATTATTTCGACTTCTGGCATTTCCATGGACCCCCAGAAGGTAACTGCAGTTCTTGAATGGCCAGTACCCTTGGACTGTAAGAGCGTCTAGAGGTTTGTGGGATTTGCCAATTTTTATAGAAGATTCATCAAAGCAAGCAAAACAGACATTTTCTGTGGTCCCCCTCAGCACAAACAGCTTTCGACAAACTCAAGAAGCAATTCGCCTCTGCCCCGGTCCTTCGTCATCATGACCAAGCCCTGCCTTACATTTTGGAGGTCGATGCTTCAGAGATTGCAGATTGAGTCCTTTCTCAGCGCCATGAAACCACAGCCACCTTGCATCCTGTTGCCTTCTTTTCCAGGAAGTTATCCCCAGCTGAAAGGAACTATGATGTAGGGGACCGGGAACTCCTTGCTATTAAACTGGCCCTGGAAGAATAGCAATATCTATTGGAAGGAGCCTCGCACCCTATACTTGTCTACACTGATCATAGGAATTTGGAATACCTCCGTACAGCTAAATGTCTCAGGCCTAGACAAGCCAGATGGGCTCTCTTCTTCACCCGTTTTCAAATGCATATCACTTACCATCCAGGATCCAAGAATTGTAAACCTGATGCTCTATCCCGCATGTATCCCACATCAGATAACTCGCCAACAAGGGACCTAATTACGGATGACCTCTTGTCCAAGATTAAACTGGCCTCCTCTATAGACCAATTGCCCTCAGGAGAACATCTGCAAGAAAAGGACGGACTTTTCTTCCATGACCATGCTGTGTTTGTGCCCCTTCAACTGAGTGTTCCTGTGCTCAAACTCTAACATGACAACAAGTTAGCAAGGTATTTCGGGGTGACCAAAACCACCAAACTGCTTTTGCGAACCTTTTGGTGGCCTACCCTCAAGGCAGACTGCCACGCTTATGTCAATTCCTGCCCAGTATGCAATCACAGCAAAATGGAAAATAATAAATCATGGGGTCTCCTATGCCCCCTGCCTGTTCCCGCCAGACACTGGGAACAGATCAGCATGGATTACATAGTGGAGCTACCACCCTCTGATGGGTTTACATCCATATTTGTTGTTGTGGACTGCCTTACAAAAATGGATCATTTTATTCCTGAGATTGGCACTCCTTCTGCCCCAGAAACAGCTCAGGCTTTTATCAAGGAGATCCTTTGCCTCCATGGGGTCCCCAGCAATATTGTGTCGGATCGTGGGGTACAATTCACCTCTAAATTCTGGAAGGAGCTCTTCCTTGCTCTAGACATCGAGAAACACTACTCTTCGACCTACCACCCTCAAACCACTGGACAAACGGAACACACAAACCAAACTCTTGAACAGTACCTTCATTGCTTCTCCACCTTTGTCCAAGACAATTGGGCGTCTCTACTTTCTTGTGCAGAATTTGCATACAACAACGCAATACATTCTACCACTAAGCAATCACCCTTCTACGCCAACCTGGGGTACCACCCTTCTTTTTCCCCTGTCCTACCCACTTCAGCTTTAGTCCCGGCTGTCTGGAACAGAGTGGAGTTTCTACTCAACAACTTAGAGCTCCTAAAGGATAACCATGGCCAAGGCACAGCTGGATTACAAGACCATCTATGATCGAAGGCGGCGAGGGGGACCTGACCTGGATCTTCAACCGGGAGACAAGGTTTGGATGTCTACCAGGCATTTAAAGTTGGCCTGTCCCTTCAAGAAATCGGACCCTAAGTTCATTGGACCCTTCCCTGTCCTGTTCCGATTCAACCCTGTTGTCTACAAACTCAAACTGCCTTCAACTTACCGGATCCACCCTGTCTTCCATGCCTCCCTCCTGAAGCCTGTGGCCCTGAACCCCTTTGGGGAACATGGGGCCCATCCTCTGCCTCCCTCTATGATTAAAGGGATTGAGAAGTAGGCGGTGGAGGCCATCCTGGACTTCCGTAGAAGGGGCAGCGGACGCCAATTTCTGATACGGTGGAGGGGTTACAGCCCTGAAGAGAATTCCTGGAAACCCGAGTCACAGATTCATGCTCCAGATCTTCTCCGGCAGTTCTTTCAGCGAGCTTTATCCCAGATGAGCATCCGGAGGCCACCCCTTCGGGGGGGTCTGTAAGAGTCCAGGGCTTACTATGCATGCACCAATGGCTCCTTGCCGCAAGAGGAAATCCATGCCAACTGAGCATGCGCCAAAGATGCCTCAGGGCGCCAACCCAAACCTGTGCAGAAGACTTGCCGGAAAAGGGCAGGAAAATGCCTAGGATGTGCACAGGAAGTGACCTCAACCTGATGGAAAAAGACAAAAAAATACCCAGGAGGCAACCTGATGGAAAAAGTTGGGAAGGCGTACAGGAAATTACCTCAAACTTCCCTATATAAGCCCAGACACTGCCAAATTGCTGGATTATCTTCAGCCCCCCCTTGTTCTGTCCTAGTGTGTATTCTGTGTCAATCTGTTGTAACCTGGAAACCTGTTTGACTACTGTTGATTGCTGCTTACCTTTGACCTCGGATTTGTACCTTAACCATTCTACTTCTTTGCCCCTTTTGTACTCAGCTGCCAGATTGGAACTGACCACCGGCTTGGATCTCAACCATTCTTCTTCTGATTAACCCTTTTATTCTTCGTTGCCCAACTGGACTTTTTAATGATTGAAAAAACTGATAGGGTTGTTTTCTTAAAAATCAAGAATACCTTTTGATTATCTTCCTAAGCATTGCTAGTACACAAATGCATTACATATTCACAGTGAAATATTTTTACGAGGTTATGGAGTTAGAATGTGTAAAAAGTAGGGGATTTTATAGGGTGCAGCTTCTAGGTTCAGAATATATATAATGGGGCCCCTAGATCTTTAGTTGTGATACAGATGATCTTCTGTACAGTGTAGTCTGTTTGTGTCTGATTGTGACACCTCCATCTGAATTCCTGAACTCAATAGGTAAGTTAATTAAATTAATGTACCCATCTTCCAATGACATTGACATTCTTCCAGTCTCATATATATATATCTTTAAAAGGAGGAGTAGGTTGTTGGAGCCTTATACGGTAGCCACATGGTTTGAAGTATCTATCGGTTTTTCCATGTGGTTTGAGGGGCCCCTATGCAGGATACTATATTCTATTATAAAAGGCTTTCACCAAATATAACTTCGTATTTTCAGGCTTAAAAAAAAAAATAGTGGGGGAACCTTTACAAACCAGTGCAAACCTTTTTTATGTCAGTAAGCACATTTTATAATTACTATTGCTATCTCTTTTAAAGTGATTGTAAAGGTTATTTTTTTTTAACTAACAAACATGTTATACCTACCTGCTACAGTATGTGTGCAAGAATTGCACAGAATGGCCCCGATCTTCCTCCTCTGGGGTCCCCTTCCAGCGCTCCTGGCTCCTCATTTTCTTGGTGTGCCACCATAGGAAGCTGCTTTCTATTGTGACATATGTGCAGGCTCAATCTTGAGCCATGCTGCCTGCGTCCATTTACATAGACAACGTGGCAACGCGGCTCTGCCCTGCCTCACGCTCCTTCATCACAGGATTTTTCTTACAGCCTCAGAAAAGCCTGTAAGAATGGGGAAAACAACCACAGATTGGCACAGCACTGGATCGAGTGAGGGCTCAGGTAAGTATGAGGGAGCGTGAGGGGGCAATATTACTACCCAGAAAATGCATTAAGGTAAAAAATGTTTAGGTTTTAGAACCATTTTAAGCTAACATGCATATATGTTGAAAACAAGTCTTTGTGTCATTTACTTCAATTCACCTACAGTATATTATAATCAACATTATATTTGTTTATTTGCTTAAACCTAAGTGTAGTATAAGTAAGGTAAGGCAAAGTAATGCTTTGTAATAAATTCAAATGAGCAAGTTAAAGTAAATGTATTGTCGGCTATGTGATCAGATCTGTGATAGTCTTTTCATAAGAAATAAGGAATGCAATGAGAATTCCAAAATCCAGAAAAAGCATTAATATTTCATGCACAGAAATTTGAACAGAGATAAATTTGAAATTAAAGTACTTCACCTTTTGCATCTTAGATGGGGGGAAAAGTTTGAAAATATACATAGAGAACTTATCTTAAATAATAATCATTTCAAAGTAATAACCTCTGGAAGAATGAGTTCTTTGTGGTAATATATTTGGTATTCTGTGTGCAGCCATTCTGTCAGTACTGCCAATGTCGACTGAAAAATGTTCAAAGGAGTTTGAAAAATATTGACAAACCCTCAACCTGTGTGTTACATGCAGATAAGAACATCTAAATTATGTTTACTTAAATTTCTAGACCAGCATGAATTCATGAAATGTAGCACTACAGGCACCAAAACACTTTGTTTATTCCTTTTTTCGTTTTCTGCATTTTCTTTGATTGTGTGATTACAGACCTGGCACTACTATGAAGATTTTTTTTATACCATTTAAAATATAAAGCTGTGGCCAGACAGAAAGTAAGAAGAAAGTATGTTCTTTAATGAGAATCTTCTTGTTCTTGTCAACATTTTTAAATAATTTGGTACATCTCTATGGATGCCTATTATTTTATTCTATATTCTATATAATTAAGATTAGTTGAAACTAATGAAGCATAAACAGATTTTGAAAAACTCAGAACTACTATGGTTATTGCTGGTGCCACTATTTCATCCACAGAAATTTTAAAAACGATGAGACCCACTGGTAGTAAGAATTGTGAAGCTTCATAGGATAGGGTAATTTTAATTTACAGAATCCCACTAAAACTGAGACATCCCATTTGTGTATCTAATTGGTGCATGCTGTCACTACATTTCTGGCTACAGGAAGTCTTATGCCCTGTACACACGGTCAAATTTTCCAACGGAAAATGTGTGATAGGACCTTGTTGTCGGAAATTCCGACCGTGTTTGGGCGTCATCACACATTTTCCATCAGAATTTCCGACACACAATGTTTGAGAGCTTGCTATAAAATTTTCCAACAACAAAATCCGTTGTCGGAAATTCCGATCATGTGTACACAAATCCGACGCACAAAGTGCCACGCATGCTCAGAGTAAATTAAGAGATGAAAGCTATTGGCTACTGCCCCGTTTATAGTCCCAACGTACGTGTTTTACGTCACAGCGCTCAGAACGATCGGATTTTCCGACAACTTTGTGTGACGTGTGTATGCAAGACAAGTTTGAGCCAACATTCGTCGAAAAAATCCATGGATTTTGTTGTCGGAATGTCCGATCAATGTCCGACCGTGTGTACAGGGCATTATTCTTGAAGGATGCACCCACTACATTAATTTTATTTAATGTACTGTATATGCACCTTTTTTATACAGTCCAAAAGCATACTGGTATGTCAGTTAACTTCAATCTAAATCAGCCCTAGTTTGTCTACAAAAAATTTGATTGTATGTTCCTTCCTGATCAGGTATTGATATGAATGTTACATGTGCACTGTAAAGCACAGCATCATTTGCTTTCTCCTGCCGGCAGATCAGCATTGATGAAATGGGTCGTTATATTTTCCTTTATTGCTCAATAGAGAATAGAATGTATGTTTTAGCAAATGTTTTACATTCCCCCACTATTTAAGCTAGAAGTTATGTACAGTTTAATGGAATTTATGCTGGATAAAGTAGATACCCCGGTTATAGTAATGGGAGATTTTAATGAGGTTCTTAACAAAAGTATGGATAGGTTCCCACCAGGAGTTCAGTTGCATAATATAGCTGAGGGTCGGTTGTATCAATTTTTAGTGGAAGCGGGGTTGTTTGATGTATGGAGGATACGGAACACAGATAAGCAGCAATATTCTTGCTTTTTAACCTCCCATTCCACACTCTGCAGGATCAATATGATCAGGCCCGGATTTACTCCCTTTGCCGCCCCAAGGCCGGGTCCTTCAATGCCGCCCCCCCCACACACACACACACACACCACGTCCTTTATCGATGACTTCTACAATAGATCAATTAAAAACATATCTCCACACACGAGAACACTGAAAATAACTGGCTTTAATTGTACAGACTAAAAATACTTCAGGGTAAGCGCGCGAGGGGTAAGGATTTTTCGCAGGCAAATTTTCAAGGCAATGGCTGGTGTTAGTGCTTCAATCATCCCCGGCACCATGGTTGTTATGGTGTCAGGATGATTGAAACACATTATTCCTATCATTACATTGTAATATAAACTGAAATAGTTCAACTCACCATAATGCCGAATCATTGGGAGCCCTGAGCGTGTCACTTGCCACCATCTCTTGTCACTTGCCACCATGCCTGCCACCAGATGGGGATGTCACTTGCCACGCTGCCTGCCACCAGATGGGGATGTCACTTGCCACGCTGCCTGCCACCAGATGGGGATGTCACTTGCCACGCTGCCTGCCGCCAGATGGGGATGTCACTTGCCACGCTGCCTGCCGCCAGATGGGGATAACACTTGCCACGATGCCTGCCACCAGATGGGGATGTCACTTGCCACGCTGCCTGCCACCAGATGGGGATGTCACTTGCCACCAGATTGGGATGTCACTTGCCACCAGATGGGGATGTCACTTGCCACCAGATGGGGATGTCACTTGCCACCAGATTGGGATGTCACTTGCCACCAGATTGGGATGTCACTTGCCACCAGATTGGGATGTCACTTGCCACCAGATTGGGATGTCCCTTGCAATGCTGCCTGCCACCAGAAGGAGGGGGGCGGAACAGCGGTGCGGGCAATGAGAGATGTCATCTTTCTCCCTCGCCGCCGCACCGCTGACATTACTTGCTATTTTTTCAAAAATGGCGCGGGCGGCGCAAGTACGCTACTGCGCATGCGCCGCCCGGCGCAAGTACGCTACTGCGCATGCGCCGCCCGGCCGAGCGCTTACGAGCTTCCCCGAGCCCGGCCGGCCGGCTTCGGAACGGCGCATGCGCAGTTTCGTGGTCGGCTCGCGGCCATCTTTCTATGGGCACTGGTGCCCATAATAGACTGCAGCACGAAAGGGGGGGGCGGCCGCGAAGTCGCTGCAGGAGCGGCGCCGCCCCTACACCACTGCCGCCCCGAGGCCTGGCCTCGGTGGCCTTGTGGCTAATCCGGCCCTGAATATGATCCTGTGGAATGCAGAATTACTACCACTGGTAAAAGACATGGTTTACTTGCCAAGAGGGGTCTCGGACCACTCATTGTTGGTGGTATCGGTAAACCTAGGAGAGGATAGACCCCCAAGGTTCTGGAAGCTGAGCCCATTTTGGTTGGAACTAATGGGGGAACCAGAGGAGGTAATAATGAAAATAAAAGAATATGTGTTATTTAATGAGGGTACGGTGACAGCGGGGGTGTTGCGGGACACTCTGAAGGCATTTCTTAGGGGTATACTGATTCAGAGGGTGGCGGAAATTAAAAAGAGGTCCAGGGAGTGGGAGGAAAGTATTAGGAAGAAACTAGAGAAGGCAGAGAAACAATATATAGAAGACCCGACACCAGAGAAACAAAAACTATGGTTAAATAAGCAAGAGAATTATACAGTAGCAGTACTAAGGAAAGTGGAAAATAAATGACTTTTTCAGAAGCAATTGGCTTTTGGAGAAGGGGAGAGTGTGAGACGAATGCTGGCCTACCTGGTGAGAACCAACTCCTCCCCCTCGGCAATACAGGCGATTAGGACTGTAAAAGGTGAGATTTCTTCTCACACATCAGAGATCACAGATACTATGAAACATTGTAAAAGTCGCGGGAAGCGAGGAGGAGGAAATGAATATGTTTTTTAAGAACATGGGGGTACCGGTTCTCACAGAAGGGGACAGAGAGGAAATGGAGGCCCCACTAACCTTAGTGGAATTACAACAAGCAGTGGCCCGGGATGGCTAATCAAAAAAAAAAAATCAAAAATCCTCGGGGCCAGATGGACTCCCGATGGAAAACTATAAGCACTATGGGAAAAATACTGTTTCCAGAGCTACTTAAGATGTTAAATTGGGCAATGGTGAAGGGGAAACTGCCTAACTCAATGACGGAAGCCACCATAATTTTGCTGCACAAAGTAGGGAAAGATCCGTTAGAAACATCAGCATAAAGGCCAATATCTTTGCTGTGTTCTGATGCCAAAATACTAGCAAGGGTGCTGGCAACTAGGCTAAATAAAATTATTCATAAACTTATACACCCAGATCAAACAGGGTTTATCCCTAATAGGTCTACTAGTATGAACATAAGAAGGGTATATCTGAACTTGCAAACCCCGACAGAGAACATGGGATCAAGAGCTGTTATGGCCCTGGATATAATTAAGGCCTTTGATAGCCTGGAATGGGGCTATCTCTGGCAGGTTTTGGAAGAATTTGGATTTGGGCCCGTTTTTATAAGATGGATAAAAATATTGTATAATGGCCCAAGTGCTAAAATCAGGGTTAATAATGAATACTCAGAAAAGATTCAACTTGAAAGGGGGACGAGACAGGGGTGTCCGTTGTCACCCTTGCTCTTCGCTCTTGCGATGGAATCATTGACAATAAGTATCAGGTCATGCGTAGACATGAAAAGATTTCTAAGAAAGACAGGAGAGGAGAGGCTTGCACTATATGCTGATGATGTCCTTCTTTTTTTAGGGGATATGGAGCAATCCCTTAGGCAGGTAATAAATATGGTGGAGAGGTTTGGAAACCTTATGGGATTAGCGGTAAATTGGGGAAAGTCAGCACTTCTACCAGTGGACACTATTAGGAGTCCCATAACGTCTGAAATTCCCCAACTGGAAGTAGTAACAACAATGAAATACCTAGGTATAAATTTGACAAAAGACCCAAATCAGTATGTAGACAATATAACCCCGCTTCTGACTAAATTTAAACCTAAAATTGATATTTGGAGCCGGTTACCCCTGAAGTAGCTGGGAGATGTAACTTAATTAAGATGATATGGATGCCCCAATTATTGTATTTGTTACGTAACTCCCCGGTGTGGTTAAATAAGAGGTGGTTTAGGAAAATAGACATGTTGTTTAGAGAACTAATATGGAAAAAGGGTAAAACTAGGATTAGTCTCCATACCTTGCAGTTACCAAGAAAGGAGGGGGGAATGGCAGTTCCACACCCATGGAGTTATTTCTTGGCAGTGCAGATGCAGCATCTGGGAGGAGGTAACATTAGTAGGGGATTAATGATACTAGGAGCGCCGCATAAAACAGTAGTAGAGGTGTTAGAGGCAGACTGCTTTTTTTTGGAATCCTACAATTAAGTTGTCAATAAAAGTATGGAAAGCAGTAAAAACGCTAATGGGGTATGATGGGTTTACAGAGTACGCTCCTCTCTGGTACAATAGAAATTTACAGGAAATTGCTGCTATGGGGGAGATTAAAGAATGGGAAATGCAGGGCATAAACAGATTACCATGTTTATTTGAGGGGAATATTTTAAAAACTTTTGTAGATTTGCAAAGAGAAAACGGGATACCAAAGCAATCATTTTATAGATATCTGCAAATCAGTCATGCGTTGGGTGCTCAATTTAAGACACAACCCTTTAGTATGGAGTAATGCACCTCTTCTCCAAAAAGTAATTAAGTCAGATAATACGAAGGGACTTATCTCAGAAAATATATATACAGTTATGTAGCAAAAGTACTGTAAGGCCAGAACATCTTAAAAGCAGGAAAAAATGGGAAGAGGACCAAGGGGAAATTACGAAGGTACGGTGAAAAAAATTATATATAATATTGGAGCTGGGGCATGTGGTGTCGGTCTCCCCCTCACAGAAAATCTTGCATTTAATGCTGATACATAGTGCATATTATACCCCCAAGAAGCTATATGTGTTTGGGTTAAGACCAGATGCCAAATGTCCTAGATGCCAAGAAATAGGAGACCTAATTCACATGGTATGGAGATGTCCCAAGTTATTTCGATATTGGACAGAAGTATTAGGTATTATAAACAGAACGTTTGGGACCACATTAGAGATGGATGCTAGACTCTGTATATTGGGATATAGAGAGAGGAAAGGGGAAGCGGCAAGCTTAACAACAGTGGTAGTAAGGTGTTTATTTCAAACCCGGAAACTGATTGCACAGAGATGGCAGTCAGGGAAGCCTCCAGCAGTGGAGGAGTGGTCAAAATCAATAAATGAGATAATTTGGAGAGAAAGGGCACTGTACATCAAAAGAGGGAATCTCAAGGAATTTGAAAAAAATGTGGAACCCCTGGTTGGAAAAGTTGTCTGTCTAGATGGGGAGGGAGGGGAAGAGGGTCGGGAGGGGGGCGGTAAGAGTATGTGTTAATTGATATACACCGCAATGTAAGATCGTTGTAAAGATGAATATGTAAAAAGTAATTTTATAACATAGTTGTTCTCCTATTCTGGCTGTAAAGTTAATAACCTAATAAAGATTATTAAAAAAAAAATGTTCCATCCAAGATGAATGTTACGTGTACACTGTAAAGCACAGCATCATATATATATAGCATAATATAAATTATTCACCAACCAACCGCAAAAAGGTGGGTTTGGAAGAGACTTACCACTCTTTGCTTCATGCCTGGCAAATCCAATCCATTAATATATACACTACAATGATGAATATTTAAGATGATTGCCATTTAGCTGTGTGCTCTGCTATAATTTGACTGTCAAATTAGATTGAGCTAAAGCCCATTACTTCCAATGAAGTTGATCTGCTTGTTTCAGACATTGCTAGAAAAACTGGAAAGAGTGAGATAAAAGCCTTGTTAAATTATCACACATGTAGAATATCTGCAGTGATTGTTTTATTTTATTTTAGATGTTCTTTGGCGATAATTGGGGTGCTTATGAGTTGACACTACCTTTCTACCCCATATTTATCTTTTAGAATTTTTTTTTGTGTGACTGGAGATGATTGTTTAAGGACTGCATTGGCAAGTGTATCTGACATTTAAACAACGGTTGCCTTTGTCTCCAACATCATGTGGGTGTTTGGCACCTGCATGTCTACTTGTCAGACTAGGCCATAGCTGTTGATATCCAACACTGTTGAATAGGACTGACATTTTTCAGGTGTATGGGCACCCTTACTGCTGAAATAGCATGCTTCTTTTTCTCCAATCAGCTATGTTCCTGCTTTTTATTAGCCAGAAAGTATGAAGCTCCATTTATGTGAATAAAATGCATGCAATTAAACTGAGAAAATATAAACATTTATCGGGATAACTGAGCCTTTGTTTATGAGATCAGACTTACTGGCAAGGGCAGCATGTTTCAAACAGAGGAACAGGGATTGTGATGATATGGTATCATACTCCTTTGTCTATCAGGTCACATTGTTCCTTTATGCCTGAAGCATTTTATGACACAATGTAAACTCCATAGGGTGAGTTGTATTAAAATCTGCAAGCTGTGTACTATGTCAGTGTTATAAGGAAATGCTATTGAAATGTAAATAACATCCTTCAAGCGGGCTGCTGCGTAATGAAAAAAAAAAGTGTTGTTCATTGCTTTTTTTTATATATGCCCAGAATGTAGTGTCCTTATTTTATAATGACTTTGGCTGTCTGTTTGTATGAGTATGTAATAGCTCAACAGAAAAATGCAGTTTGTAAAGTTGACACAAACATTTTTGATGATTCTTAAATATGACGTACCCTTTCAATAGTACCAACACATTGTCAAAATGAATCACAGACACATCATGAACTACATCAAGTAGAATTTAGACAGGTAGGCAGAAGGTGAGTGAGTGGTATGAAGGATTTTCAACACCTGCAGGGCAAGCAGTGCAATTGACTTTCCTGTTGTTTTACCATCATATTTATCATCATGTTACCATCAAATTTATCAGTTTAAATACAGGTCATTTCCCACTGGTTAAACCATTTGTTAAAGACACAAAAAGTAATAAGGTACTTCTGCTTTAAAATAGAAAATATGAGCACCTACCATCAAAGCATGAAGTGTAATTCAAAGTAATCTCTAAAATACTTTTACTTTACCTGAACAAATTATTCCTTTTTTTATTTGGATCAATCAATGCATTTTTTTTTCTCTGTGCATTCTATATTTGCTTATTTATCAACAAATCTAAGTGGAAAAGACAAGAACATTTGTTTATACTGTACATGAAAGTGAAAAAGAACAGTATCATTCAAAAGTCATACAAGGTGTGCACAGTATACAGGTCATACAAAACAGGAGTTCCATAACTATTATAGAGCTGTGGTTTAGTAGATCCAGTAATGTAATCAATTAAAGCGGAACTAAACTTACCTTTCCTCCAACAGTCTCTGTCCCTTACTTGCACTAGCATCTCATTCTGGGTGCTGATGATCTTCCACTGTTTTCATTGGCCAGGGCAGGGCTAAGTCATGTCCAGGACTTAGTCATCCCCAGCACACAGGGATCGTGCCAGCAATGTAAACTGAGCCGCACATCCCGGAGAACACTGATATCAGGCAGGTAGGTGTATTATTTTGCAGAAACACATTACCTGTCTCTTCTCCAATAAAGAGCCTGTCTGCTTGCAGTTTGTGACAGTGGACCTTTAGCCACTTTGTCCCTTCAAGTGTGAGTCATTGTGTAATTGGTTAGCATGTACAAGGGGTTCTGAACTTCGGTGGACAATCAGTTAATGTCTCTTGTTTGTTTAGATATGTAGAACCTTTATTGATCCCATTCCAAGTTTTGGACACATAACATGACACAACTGTGGAAAGCTTTGGGCTGGCAGAGAGAAATACCGAAGGAGCCTGTCATGGTGGTATATGTTAGCAGCTGGGTAGAGGATCTGTAGGCTTTCAGTTTTGCCCCTTTTGTCTTTTAAAATAGATCATTGAAAGCATTTTGTTATATATGTTTAATAAGTAAACAAATGTTGATCTTGTCAAAATTCTAGGAGCTGATAACTTCCTGTGTTGTATGTCTGTGTGTAATTGTTATCAAATCACATTGTTACAGGAAAATACATACTTGATTTGATTGTAGGAAAATACATGAAATAAGAGCTGTCTGTGGTACTAACAGCAACCGTGATCTCACTGGAGGTGAAAAGGAAGTCTAGCTGCTATGGCAACACAGACAGTTTTCTTTAGCCAATTTTATATGTGTATTTCAATATACCCTTTTTACAAATGTAATGCCCCATACACACGGTCGGATTTTCCGATGGAAAATGTCCGATCGGAGCGTGTTGTCGGAAATTCCGACCGTGTGTGGGCGCCATCGGACATTTTCCATCGGATTTTCCGACACACAAAGTTGGACAGCAGGAGATAAAATTTTCCGACTACAAAATCCGATCGCGTCAATTCCGACCGTGTGTGGCCTGTTCCGACGCACAAAGTGCCACGCATGCTCAGAAGAAATTCCGACACGGGACAGCTCGTTCTGGTAAACTTAGCGTTCATAATGGATAAAGCACTTTCGTCACGCTGCAATGTAAAAAATGGTTTAATACAGCGCACTCTCTTCTTCTTTATAATGTGACAAGAATTAAGTTGTTTTGATGCTCATATTCACACACACTTCTCACAAACTTCTTTCGTTACTATTTATCGGGATTCCCTCAATATATTTTGATTTCTCACATCTGACAACATATTTTTTTTTTTTTTTACTTTAATGTAGAATCTTTTTTTTTTGTGTTTCTCTTTTTTTTTTTTTTTTTTTTTTGTTGATTTTGATTTGTACTCCCGAAAATGTTTGTGTGTTTTTTGTGACAAGTTCCCACAACACCATTGATATGTTGTTCTATTTAATCTGTAGGAGGAGATTGTTTGGTGTTGTTGTCCCTTGTTAATTTCACATTGTACTTTAGAAATGTACCTGAATACTCACCAACAAACTGTCCTTTTTGGATGAAAACACACACAGGAGAGTAGAATTTACCTCAAAATATTTTATTAAGGGGGTCACAACTATAAAAAAACAAAGAGGGAGGCAACGCTGGAGAAAGTGCAGAAGTGGGCGAAGCCTTGGACCCCCAGGGCAGACATCAATTATTTAAAAGCAAAATTGGTGGCCTGAGGAGTCCATATCTAAGGGAGGGCAGTCTGGTCCAGAAGTCCCAGAGATCCGGAAAGCAGCAGATGACATCTGTGTCCCCAGGCTGTGGTCATACGAGAGACTGCAGCTTCTGTCAGACCAGACTGAACCCAGGGCAATCACTCTCAGGTCTTCTTTCCACGCTTCCTTCCAGCCTTTGGCTGTGGTGGTGGAGTTGTGGCAGCAGGAGGAGGAGGAGGAGGATCATCCCTCTCCATGACATCCGTCTTGTGTGTCAGTTCCCCACTCTCCCCCTTACGAAGGACTTTATAAATCAGGTCCTCAGAAATCTTGCGTTGGCCCTCCTGCATGCCCAGCAATTTGGTGGCAGCCATGCAGGCAAAGGCCTCTGCAGGACTGGGGAAGGCTCTGAGGGACGCCGAAGCCTCCTGGATCAGCCTGTACACTGAATCCTGCACAGGACTGGGAGTGGCCTTCCTGGCCCTTTTATTTGGCAGGCGGAGGGGAGGGACCTGAGACTCAGTCATGCTGCGACTTGTCCCAGGCTTCTCTTGGCTGCCACTTAGCCCCGCCTCCTCCTGGCTGCCACTAATCCCCGCCTCCTCCTGGCTGCCACTAATCCCCGCCTCCTCCTGACTGCCACATTCCACAGCCTCCTCCTGGCTGAGGTCTTCCTGTGTATGAAAAAGGGACATAGTTTTAGTATTGTTTTCATCAATCACACACAATTTTCACCTCCTGACTGCTGCAAATTGAATGTTAACAAATATAACAGACTATCCTTCTGAGCCCAGCAGTTTTCATTCTTGTCCCAATTTTTGGTGCCCACTACTGTCTATTGATATGTAAAACACTTTATGAAATCAGCAAATAGTGATCAATAATAACATCTAGTAAACATCATTTATTTATTGCCCAGAAATCTGTAGAAGAATGCTATACCTGACTCCAGCTGGGCTCCTCCACTTCTTCCTGGCTGGAAGGCCCAGGTTGGACATCGGAAGCCTCAGCTGGGATGGAAGGAAGCGTGGAAGGAAGAGTAGAGAGGGATTCCCTGACTTCAGTGTGGTCTGACAGAAATCGCAGCCTCTCGTAGTACCACAGCCTGGGGACATAAATGTCATCTGCTGCAGCTCCGGACCTCTGGGAATCTGTGACCTTCTTGCGCTCCCTAAGATATGTGCTCCTCAGGCCACCAATTTTAGCTTTTAAATAAGGGATGGTTGCTGTGGGGACCACCGGCTTCACCAACTCCAGCAGTTTCTCCAGCGCTGCCTGCCTCTTCTGTTTGTGGTTATAGTGGGGGTGTCTGACCTGCCACAGACAGGGCAGCTCTCTGTACTTGTCAATAAACAGGGGCAGGAAATTGTGGTCGTTGAACCCATCCATTTTCTCTGCAAGACACAACACAAGACAAACCCTAATGTCAGGCCAAACTCCCCTAATCTTGTTACAATATAGGCTTCAATTTCGAAGCAGTATAGGCCCAAGTTTAGATCCTACCTTCGTTAGCATGATCGGCGTCTCCGATGCTCCTTCCTCCGCTCACAGATCGTACGTAAGACGCGCGCGTTACGATTTATACACACTGCGCATGCGTATAACTCCGCCCGCCCCTGACGTTCTTTCTATTCTATTCCCCGCCCCTTTTCGTTCGGCGCAGTGGAGGAAGAGCACATGGCGGAGAGACAGCAGGATAGTGCTAAGTACAGCAACGAGGAGGAGGAGGAAAGGCTGGAGCCTGAAACGTCCCGATCCAGAAGGAGATTGAAGGACTCAAATATGTCCTTTGGGGAGATGTTGGAAATGGTGGACATCCTGAAAAAGGCCGACTATGATGGAAAGTATGGGCCTTACCCCAACCACAATGTCCGAAAGGCCAAGATCATGGCGAATGTGGTCAGGAGTCTGCAACGGAAATTCGGGGTACGACGATCGAAAGATCAGCTCAGGAAGCGGTGGTCGGACCTGAAATTACGAGAACATGAGCAGTACAGAAAGATCCGGAGAGTGCTGCAAAAAAGTAAGTAGTTGTGCTGTGTTCCTATTGTTCTTGTGTTTATTACGTTCGTGCTGCTCCATGTGCTTTTAGGAACTGTTGTACAGTTTAAAATGGCAACTTTCATGTTCATGGGCACATTATTCGTTCGGATCACACATTTTTCGTTGCAAATATAAAATACCATTGTTTAGCCCATATGCATTTGGCCACCATTTTGACGCCCTATACTTGTCTTCAAAGAATTGGGTTGTGTAGATGGCTTTGTTACTAGAATGAAATGCAAACTAGATTGTGTGTAAGGAGAGGACACTGAGCAGCTGTTTTCACATCTGGACACTGGAGCACTAGTGTGGGAAACCAGAACACCCTTTTTATTAAGGGGCCACACAGGTGCTCCAGTGTATACTATAGGGGGGTCTCCATCTGTGAAGCTTGTACCAAACAGGTAAAGTATTGCAGCTTGACAAAGGACACTAAAAAAGCTACATCTTGGAACTCGGCTAAAATAGATAATTGTACCCCACTTCCAAGCAATGTTTCATCTTTATAGTTCTGCCATCAAATATCTGTGTGCTATTATACCATTTTTGTTTTACATAGGGGAGAAAAGACTCGGAGGACACCCCTCATCCGTGAAGACCAGAGCCCCCCCCCCTCTGGAAGAAGGGAAAATCCCCCCAACACAAGCTGAGCAGGAGGAAGAAGACGTGGTGGAACTAGTCACCACAACAGGTGAGTGTCTGCAACCACAGGCTCAGATAGGAGATGGATGCCGGCATTTTTTTTAGACCTAATTTATTTTGGGGTTTCCTTTCTTTTTAGGTGATCGTGAGGTTGTGGATGAAGATCCTTTCACATCCGAAAGTGCCCAGATCCTGATCGGGGAGATCATGGGGTGTAATTTACAATTGGAAAACATCAAGCAAAACATCAATGATGTTATTCCAAAATATAAAAACATCATTGATGTTTTGGGGCGAGTTTAAAGCCCCTCAAAATCACTTTCTTCTTTTGTCTGCTACAATGTGCGAAATGTTTTTGTGATTTTTCCCAAAGCCAAATTTGGAGGATGCACACAGTGTGCCAACATGTGCTATCTGCCATCACGGGAGATCAATGGACGCGTTTTGGGGGTGCAACCCCTTCCTCAATAATAAAGTAGCGGTGAGGAAGGGCTTTCTCCCCCAAAACACATCCCTTGATCCCCCGTGATGGCAGATAGCACATGTTGACATTGTGAAATTTGTGTGCATCTTCCAAATTTGGCTTTTCCAGGGGTGATTTCCCCCCATCTGAACGCAATATCAAACACAGTTCCTAAATACTCATGTCTGATATTGCCTTCCAGTTCTACCAAATGTGAACTTTGTAAGATCAAGATTTGTGTCTTTCTTGTGGGTTTTACACAGGCCTGTTTTCTATAAAATGCACATTTTGATTTTGGATAATGACACCACAAAAATTGTTATACAATAAACATGTCGGTTTGTCAGAAAAACCTTTCGTAAATGCATATGTGATTGTGCAGGTATTAAAAAGATTGCTCATCAAGAATGTGTGGATTATTGTCTCAACGCTACAACACTTTTGGGGTGATGTAATTGTTGTTTTATGAGAAAATGGGGGTAATTTCCTAAGGGCAAATCCTCTTTGCACTACAAGTGCAGTTTCAGTGCAGTTGCAAGTGCACTTGTAGTGAAAAGTGTCTTTGCATTTAGTAAATAACAGCCAACAGTGCTTTGTAAGGTTACACAATCACGACATTTTCTGGACTCCACACATTTCTGTCAGGGTCAGCTCAAACAAACACAAGCAGTAAATGTCCACAAAGAAGAGCCTGGGGGGAGATGCCTGTCGAGAACTTGAGGTCCTGTAGGCTTCTCCCTGTGGCCAAATACCGCAAGGTAGCGACCAACCTCTGCTCCGGAGTGATGGCTTGCCTCATGCAGGTATCCTGCCTGCTGATATAGGGGGTCAGCGAAGCCAAAAAACGGTGAAACACGGGGCCTGTCATCCTGAGAAAGTTCCTGAAATCATCAGGATTATTCTCATGGATCTCACGGAGCAAAGGCATATGAGAGAACTGGTCACGCTGAAGCAACCAATTCTTGGTCCATGAACTCCTCCTCACCCTGTTCATGGACTGGACTTGTGTCAAGGTCAGGACCCCAACACCAAGCCCCCACACAGCACGAACTGTACGAGGAGTACGCATACGAAACATGGCTAGAAAACGGTCGGCTGCTCAGAACGAAGTAACAGAACGCACTGAAGAACAGCAAGGCCTGTGAAGAGCGACCTGAAAAACAGCAACGAGCGGACAAGATCGCACAGAAAAGTCCGATACGAACTGACTGCACGCACTGAAGAGCAGATACAAACCCACAAGCACAAACTGAACGGCAGAAAACGATCTGAAAGCCACGAGTCTGAAAAAGCGCGAATCGTCTCTCACCAAACTTTTACTAACACGAGATTAGCAAAAGGAGCCCAAAGGGTGCTGCGCTTGGTTTTGAACCGGCCTTTTCTAGTCTCGTCGTACGTGCTTGACGTCACCGCGTTCTTGGCGATCGGAAATTCCGACAACTTTGTGCGACCGTGTGTAGGCAAAACAAGTTTGAGCCAATATCCGTAGGAAAAAATCCGAGGATTTTGTTGTCGGAATGTCCGATCAATGTCCGACCGTGTGTACGGGGCATAAGAGTTATCTCATAGTGGATAATTCATATGACAGCTGAGTATTGTATAAGGTAATCTAGAAATAATTTGATTATATCTGGAATGACATCCTAACAAGACCATATTTATTCCAAGCACTTATTTTATTTCAATGGTTTTAAATTTATGCCATAGGCCAAAGTAAAATATCCACTAGTTTGTCAATATATAGTTAGTGTGAATTTGCTGATAGCTACTAAAATTAGGGTTCTTTTAGGGTGTTTTGCTTGATCGTTGTTCCATGAAATGAATATGTGTTTTGCTAATGAAGAAAAGCTTTGAAAACATATTTTTTGGCTTTGAAGTCAACACCATATAATACAAAAATGAAGCCAATTTGATTGCTTTTTAATTTAGTATTTTGCCTGTCACACTGAATAATTGTAATCTTTACTGCTAGGAACTGTCAACAGTGCGATTAAAGCAGAAGGAAGATACAGCAGGTGGTGAAAAGGAAAGATGGCTGAAAGCAAAACAACTGATTGTCAGAACATGTTAATCTTCTCTATGCATAAATTGCATATAAATTACAAACAAGATTTTACTGAAGGTGATTTTTGACAGACAAGATGCAAGTTGACCAATTGTTTTGCTTCTACTTTTCTAGTAAAAATAATGCTGAAGCTCTCATACATATTTAGTAATGCCCAAGGGAAATAGAAAGCAGCGAGTGTAACAATGACATCTACTTGTGACCTAAATACAAGCTTCCGTAACAAGGATAATTTGTAAAAGGAAAAAAAAAGATTTGAGCTGGATCATTAATTATCTAAAATACTTATACAAACATTTTGTAGAGAAATAAGTTTGTTTCCTGTTGTCTGACAGCTCTTAGGGAAGATTAGTCAACTTTCATTTGGTGGGATTATACCGAAGCATTAAAGGATAGAAAAGATGCTTTTATTATTAGTTTCATATCTGAGGATGTTACTGTATGGGAACAAGAGATAATGGTCTGAGGATAATGGTGCTGTGTTGAGGAAAAGAAGCTCAAGATATTCAGATATGTATTAAGCCAAGATTTGTAAGAAAAATATGCTTTCAGATTGTGTTTGTTTAAGTTTTCTAAATAATTAGTAATAGCAATATATTGTAATCTAGCCTTTCAATTGATCTTTTAAAAGTGTTTCATTAAACATTTATGCTAAATACTGTATGTTACTTCATGGTTACTTCATACACAAACACCATACAGGCCTGACTCAGACTTAGACAGTTAGATGTTTAGATGTGTTGTTTGATGATATCCTATCCTATATGGATAGGAGGATAAGAGGGTCAATGCCACTAAATGACTTGTGGAGCAGAGTTTTCATTATTTACTGATCACTATTTGGATGAGAATTCCAACGTTTCTGACATCAATCTGAAGCCGAATTCACCAAGCTTCTCTTGGGATGGGGGTGGGGGGTGGACGAAAGATTTGAGGAATTCTATGCAGGACTGCCATCTCATCACATAAATATATGCTTTAAACCTTCTTTTTATTTGCCTGTGTGTGTAGACCAGGCAGGCTTGGGCCATTTTACAGTGTATTTCTACCTTTGCAGCCAATATGGGATAACATCAACTTAATTTGTTACACATCATATGAAAAATCAAAAATTAAGACAGTTACCCAACTTATAGAAGAGTCTTCACTGTTTGCAGTAAAAATGCAGAGTTCCTCTGAAAAGTGTCTTGTCCCTTGTCACTACACACTGTACTGGTACAGTATGTTGTATTAGTAGGGATGGACTGAGCTCCACCAGTCCAACATACCTCTGTTACCTCAATCCCAGTAACAGAATGGAGTCTCACCATGGACATAGCATGGACCTCATGTGTGCACTTCTTCACTTCTCGTACCTCATGACCAGGCCATGGATCTTCATAATGCAGGTTCAGATGCGGTTGCTAATGGATACCAACTACTAGGGAGGGAGCCAGACAATGGCCCCCTCACTACCGGAGGAGCTGTCACCTTAACAGGTACCACGCTTAAAGACTAGTTGCTTGTGCCTTGAACTTGTATTCAGTTTATTTCTAACATCTACTCTCCTCTTCCTTGTGTTGCTGAGTTACCCCTTTGTAGCAATGTTACTTCATACCCATTTGTGTTTGACAGACCCTGGTTCTTTAGATACACCAGAACCAACATTAAGTTAATGTAACTTTACTGAAAAGTTCCCAACATCCATTCCCTAATTCTGACTATACTTGTGTGGCTGGGCTGCCCAGGCATACCTCTGTGAGGTGGTAGCCCATACAGGTATCATAACTTGGATGATCTCTAAATCCCCAGTGCAGCAGCCCCTAAACCACGAGTTGAGCCAAGAGTGGGAACCCAGACTCCAGGACCTTAGCCTTCCCCCTTTTTATACCACAGGTGGGCTGACTGGGACCAAAGAACTCAGGTAATATGCATTTCATGTAGGCACAAAGCTGATGAATCAATAAAAGGCCACTGTAAACATAGTTTTATATAAAAAAAAAGTCATAGTAAAAACAGTAAACAGATATACTCACTTTGGCCACAGCATGCATGCAATCACAACTTCATATGCTCTTACTTGGATTAAAGTTTTTAAGGATATGTTGCTTCTCCAGCAGACTGTTTACATTTTTGTTTGATTTTTTTTTTTTTTAGTTTTTATGTAAATCCTTGACATTTTCACTCCTTAGTACAGAACAGAAGCCACAAAAGAATCTCTGACTAACAAGGAGTTTCTCGAGATTATGAGTGTACATACAACTATTTTTGATTTGCTGCAGTTGTAAATAATTAACAAAATATGCCTTCAGCAAAACCATAACAAAATCATTTTTACTATGGAAAGAGCTGCCTTGGCAAAATTCACCACTAGCCCCAAAGTAACAACATTCAGGAAAACAGATAATCTTGCATCTTTATCTTCCTTTCCCTCAAATGCAAAACAAACACAAGATGTCATTTAGTGAAATCTTTTTTTAAATAAATATGCAATCGCTATTCATTCAGAAATCATCATTCACTATAAATGTTCCTTGGATTGTGATTTGTAAATGGCTGAGAGAGCGTTCATTTGTAAGTAAACTGGATAACACATGTGATTACCTGTACTTTGCAAACTTATTCACAGGCTGCAGTATGCCTAGTAGCCAATAATATTCATTTTGTATTTTAGTCAGAAAGGTTAATCATTTATTTCTGAATAGTTGCAATGAAGATTTGTTGCTTACCTTAGCTAGATTTAAGAAGATAAGCTAAAAGTACATACTATTTGTTTGTTTTTTAAAGGGAGAACAAATGAAAATAATGTATTTTAGAATGCTAATTAATAGACCAAAAGTATTAAATTCTAATATTTAGATTATTAGGATATTCAAATGCTTGCTTGCATTACTGAACTACTTAATCTGAACTTGTTGTAAATAGTTTTCTTGCAAAGCTGTACTATTGTAGATTTTCACTGCAATTGAAAAATTGAAAAAAATATCACTTTACAATTTTATATTAGGCATCATTCCCACGAGGTGGATCCACTGCCTCTGAGTCCGCCTCTGTCCGCCAGCTCAGTGGGAGATCTCTCCGTTAATCTCTGCTGAGCCGGCGGATGACAAGTCCCTCTCTGCTCACTGAGAGGGGAGGGGCTTGTCCAGCGCCGCTGCTGCCTATGCAGAGATTGGACAAAAACGGACAGCATGTCCGTTTTCATCAGATCTCACCCTATCCGCCAGCAACGGATGTGAACGTAGGGGCATCCATCTGCTTTTAGCAGATCGGACCGGGTCGGATGTCAGCCGACATCCGTCACTCTATAGACTAGCATGGAGTGCCCATTCAGGTCCACCGTCAAAACTGACAGGCGGACCTGAACGGTCCGACCGTGTGAAAGGGGCCTTACACTATACTGAATATGTATAATGGTAACTTTGCTAAGCAACATTAAAACACAATTTCTATGTCATAAAAATGTATTGACTGTTAATAATTATTATATATTTTGTGTTAATTATCTTACATTCATGGTCAAATGTATTGTTTTACCATTTGTTGTCAATTTCACAAAGAGAATGTGTAGTTGATTCATAAAACAAAAGCTAATTTTAATATAACAAAGCAGAAAATTGTTATCAATTGTTATCACCTTCTTTTACACTACAGTCACAAGACCAAAGGCAATATTCTTAATGTCAAAGTCTAATTTAATTTGTTTAAAGACAATATTTATTTCCTCGTCCTGTGGCAAAAAAAAAAAAAATAGTTCACTACTCACCCTTTTCACATTACAGCTGTCCATTGTCCTCCTCCAGTATTGTGTGCCTCCCCATTTTAGGATTAAATGATGTCAACCTTGGAGTTTGGGTTTAACAACTGTTCCACAAGTCATTTTCCCTGTCTACCCTTTTACTCTTGCTCCTAATTGATAATTTTTCTCACAATTTAAAAATGTTCACATTGTGGGCTTTTATGTGTGTAGCCCTCTTTTGTGGGAGGGTATGACAAATGGCGCTCTCCAAAAAGGATATTGCACTGAACCTGCAGGTAAATAAAATAACCTGGACCTCAATAAGTGGAAGAGTAGGTTTGATAATAGAGTTGACAGTGCCTCCACCCAGGATAGTGCCTCTGTGAACAGAGAGGATTCCCTTCCTGGGAAATTAATTAGTAATGTAATCAAAGTATTTGGGAGCAGAGGAACTACTGCAACCCACACATAATATGAACCATAAGTATATAACTGAATAAATATAAAAAAATAAAACCTCTGCTATGTGTAACTAAAACTTCAAGTTATTCCTGTTGCTGCTGTTCATTTTGTAATCCTTAATATGTGCATCAAGCCGCAGCTCAAACAGTAATTGCTATTTAACCACTTACGGACCTCCCACCGTCGTTATACATCGGCACTTTGAAGATGGATATAGTTGTTATGGCAGCAACTAGCTGCCATAACCCCGGTATCCTCTTCTTCAGCGGGCGGTCCGCTTTCAGAAAAAAGTGGTCTCAGCAGCAGATTCACCACAAGATCACTTTTATCAGTGGCGGGAGAGGGCCCCCTCTCCCGTCGTGCTCCGGTGCCCTCCGCAGCTTACCGGATCGAGTGTGCTCTCCTCTGTGGTATTGAGCTGAGTGAGGGGAAGATGGCCCCCACCCAGCACCATACCATTGCAGGGCGGAAATGACGTTCAAAAACATCACTTCCGCCCATAGCTCTTAAAGAGACATTTTTCTTTTTTTTTTTCAAACATTTTTTTTTATTGCATTTTTGTGTAAATATGAGATCTGAGGTCTTTTTGCCCCCATATTTTATATTTAAGGCTTAATGTACACGGGACATTTTTACAACCTCTCCTGAATGATATAACTTGATAGATAGTAACCCACGTTTAAAACGTCTGTTGTGCCGTGTTTAGCCGCGTTTGCATTTAGAAGTGTTTGAAAAAAAAATATATATTTTTTTTTAAATAGCCAAAAATGAAAAACGATGTATAACGTAAACCAAATGTGGCTAAACACGACTTACCAGCCGCGTTTATAGGCATTTAGAAGTGCTTGGCGCTTGAAATGCCTCTAAACTCAGCATCTAAACTCATTTTTTTGCTTTCCAAAAAAGGCCTCTAAACTCAACTGCCTAAAAACTACATTAAACGAACCTGTATACATATACACATAAGATAACATTGGATGAGTTCAGGGGCAGCTGAAAAAACCAGCCAACTGCCTTTGAACGTCCGTTTACCAGCAGCAGTGCACATGAGACGCTGGTGCAAACTCTGCTGAACACATGTTTTTAAAAGCTGAAACCGTTTAGCTGCGTTTTACCGTGTTTGCTTCTAGAAGCGTCCGCAGAGCAGAGAATGACATTTTGCAACCCAAATTTGGGGCCCCGTATCTCGGGGCCACTTGGTGCTAGGAATCCCATATTTGGATATGTTAGAGTGTTAGTCCAACTGTGTTAGCACACCAAATTTGGGGTTCCTAGCTCTAAGTGGCCCCAAGATATGGGGCCCCAAATCAGGTTGTAAAATGTTCCTTTAAAAACACTTATAAATGCAAATGCGGTACACCCATTTCCTGGTGCCTCCATGGCAGCATACTAGTGATAGAGCTCCGCCTCGACTCCTCCCTCAGGACCAGTGAATAGCATAAATTAAAGACGAAGTCCCTCCCCCAACATTCTCCTTTTTTTCCTCATACCTCTTGTGCTGGTGAAGAGTAGCAGTATGTCCATACCTCTGCCTTTGGCAGCGTCCGCCGGGTTTAGCCTTTCCCGTGCGCAGTCCCTGTTCTTGGGCCGCTCACAGCGCTGATAAGACTGGGAACCCCTCTGTGGATCTGTTGGGGTCTTCTTGCAGAGTTTCCTCACAGGAACGCAGTCTGCCACCATATCATATGATGAAGGCAATGGAGTCGCAAAAGGATCAGCTCATTCTTCCAGGCTTGTGATTTTTTTTTCCCTATCAGTTTACCTTTTAAAAAAAAAAAAAAAAAAGTAAGATTGAAGTATATGTCTCTCTCTTTCCCACTTCCCTATCTGTTGTATTCCCCTTTTATTCTTTTTAAAAGTATACATATGTGTATAGGTAAGAGTAATAGGTTATTGCATGTTTGTTTTTGTTTTATTTTCTCATCCTGCGGCCCTTTAGGTCTCAGCCTTTTTCCTTTTGGCTGCGGTGCCTTTTTTTAAGCTGTCTGCCTTACCTGCAGGGCGAGACAGCGTGGTTTGGCGTCCTCGCCTCCGTACTGCGCATGCGCGTTCTAGGGAGTGAGAGGACCGCCGTCGTGAGCGGGGTTTTCTGGTCCTCACGGCGTCGGCTTCACTGCGCATGCGCGGGCGCATGCGCGGTGTCTCGGCGCTCCGGCGGTCATCTTGGATTGGGGAAAAAGGGCCGGTTTTTGCCCTTCTCTCTTAAAACCCCAAAAAAAAAAAAAAAGGGGGAAGGAGGGAGCAGGGAGACTGGAGGTTCATGGGATTATCCCTCCCCCTCCCCTTAGGATATTTAAGGTCAGTTCTGGGGCGGGCAGTCAGAGTCTCCTCAGCTGCGCCCTGTTAGCCTCTCTGAAACTGCTCTGTGGTAAGTATAAAAAAAAAAAAAAAAAAGAGAGGGGGTAATGTGTTTTAAAAAAAAAAAAAAAAAATACCCTGTTTCTTTCCTTTTCTTTCCTGCTATATTTCCGCAGCTGATCCTTTTGCCCAACAGCAATGAGCCATTCGTCTCGCAACAAAGATCCTCACACTTCCGTTAGGTATGGGACCACCTTTACGTGAGTATAAAAAAAAAAAAAAAAAAGTGCGCTCGCTGGAGGCGGGATCGGTCCTCCTCTCCTAGATCCTATAAGAAGAAGTGCTGGACCTGTGGGGCTATTCCGCTACCGAACAAAGTAGTTTGCAAGGACTGTTTTTCGGAATATGCGTCCAGCCGCGAGCTAGAAAACCAACAGGTTGTGGACCTGCTCAAAAAGACCATGAAGGACTCCTTCTCTGAGCTTGCGGCTTTAGTTCCCGCGCAGCCAGTCCCGCAGGTGTCCCAGACTCAGGATGTTGAAGTTAATCTTCCTGGTCCTTCTGCAGCCAGTACTCCTCTACCCCCATCAGGGCGAGCGGCCAGAGACTCTCCACCTGAAGACCTTTCTGAAGATTCATCAGATGAATCCGATCAGGCTGGTTTCAGTCATTCATTGGTAAAACCATTCACCCAGGGGGTCCGAGCTGCAATAGCCTGGGAGGACGCTGAGGAACCCCCACAGGAAGCAAAAAGCTACTTCCCATTTCTTAAAAGGAAACAGGTTTTCTTCCCTTTGATGGGCGAAATTAGCCAAATCATTCAAAATGAGTGGTCAAAGACTGACAAAAAACTTTCATTGGGTCGTTTCAAGAAACTGTATCCCTTACCGGAGTCAGGAACTTAATCACTAAACTCTGTGCCTGTGGTAGACGCATCAGTTGTGCGACTCGCCAAAAATATCACCCTGCCTATGGAAGATTCTGCTTCTTTTAAGAAGACCTGGACCTCAAGAGAAGCTATTTAGCTGCAGGAGCAGCATGTAAGCCAGCGATTGCCCTCACCTCCGTGTCTAATGCCATTAGAGCTTGGACAGATAACATCGAAACGGCTCTCCGCCAAGACGTCCCCAAGGAGGACATAATTAAAGCCCTGGAGGAAATTAGGCTGTCAGCTGACTTCGTCGGAGTAGCAGCTATAGACACGATTAGGTGTTCAGCAAGATCTATGCTGCACTCGGTAATGGCAAAAAGGGCCTTGTGGTTGAAACCCTGGACGGCAGATTTAGCTTCCAAACAAAATTGGTGCAAAATTCCATTCGACGGGAAGGCATTATTTGGAGACAAGATGGACAAAGCCATCTCCAGGTTGTCGGCAGGAAAGTCGGGTATGCTTCCCCAAGACAGGAGGATGCGAAGATCCAGAGGGGGGTTTTCCAGGTTCCGCCAGTCAAATCCTAGGGATTTTAGACAATCAAGACAGTCCAGAGACAGCAGGAAACCCTGGAGGGGCACTCAGACATCCTTTTTGGGCAAAAAGTTGAAGGCTCCTCCGACTACACATGAGCAGAAGCAGTCCTTTTGACGCCAGATTAGCCCAGACACTCCGGGTGGGAGCCAGGCTAAAAAACTTTTTTCCAGTCTGGGCCAAAAGATGCCAGGATCCCTGGGTCCTGTCAACAATTCAATGGGGACACTTTTGGAGTTTCTCTCATCCTCCACCTCAAAATTCTTTCAAGAAAACAGAGATTCCATCCTCTCCGCTGAAGGCTCAAGCCCTAAGACACTTTGTATCGTCACTCCAGCTTCAGAAAGCAGCTGTGCCGGTTCCCTTGGCAGAGCGCTTTGCAGGCTTCTATTCCACTCTATTTCTAGTCCCAAAGAGAACGGGGGGATGGAGACCTGTGATAGATCTAAAAAGGCTCAACAGGCACATACACCCGGAAAGCTTCAAGATGGAGTCTCTACAAACAATTATTCAGGCAGTACAACCAACAGATTGGATGATCTCAGTCGACCTGCAGGACGTGTACTTACACGTGCCAGTTCTACCTACCTTCCAGAAGTATCTCAGATTTGCAGTAGGTCAGATCCACCTGCAGTTTCAAGCCCTGCCCTTCGGTCTATGCACCTCCCCCAGGGTGTTCACCAAGATTCTAATATCCGCTCTGGTTCCCCTGCGGGAGAGGGGCTTGAGGATATACCACTATCTGGACAATATCCTCATCCTAGCAAGCAGTCCGGGTCAGCTGGTGGATCACCGAGATATTCTTCTCCAGTCCCTGAAAGAACTAGGATGGTTGGTAAACTTAGAGAAGAGTCAGCTCACGCCTACTCAGCGGATGATCTATCTAGGTGCGATGTTCGACACCCGGGAGGGGACAGTGTCATTACCATCCCTGAAGATGAGGATTATTATCCAGAAGATGGTCAAAACCATTGCGAGCCGATACCTAACGGCATGACAATGCCTGAACTTCATTGGCACAATGTCTGCCTGTATACCAATGATTCCTTGGGCCCATTGGCATTTGAGGTATTTTCAGACGGGTTTCTTGGCGCAGTGGAAGAAACAGCAACTCTCTCAGACAATTCTACTGACGGGAGCAATGCGCAGGAGCCTTCATTGGTGGACTCTGCCAGAAAACCTCTCCAAACCTCGTCATCTGGGTTCCCTCTCCTGGATCACAATTACGTGCGACGCAAGCGGACAAGGCTGGGGAGCCCATTGCGGGAAAACCAGGATACAGGGGAGATGGTCCTGTTCCACCCAGGGAGTAGTATCCAACATCCTGGAGATGAGGGCAGCATTCCTGGCACTAACTTCATTGGCATCTCAGATCAAGGGCCAGAGAGTACTCTTACGCCTGGACAACAGGGCAGCTGTCGCATACCTGCAGAGGCAGAGGGGCACTCGCAGCACATCACTCCTCAAGGAAGTAGAGCCAATCATGCTCTGGGCAGAGAAGAACATCCTAGACCTCAGGGCGATGTATCTCCGGGAAGGTTGAACACGGAAGCAGACACGTTGTCGAGAAACTTCCTGGACAACGAGTGGGCTCTTCATCCCCAGGTCTTAAGTCAGATTGCCAACCTCTGGGATCCTCCTCAGATAGACCTATTTGCCTCTCCGGAGAATGCCAAGCTGACCAGATTCGTCTCTCGCCTGCCGTATACGCAAGCAGAGGAAATAGATGCCCTGTCATGCCCCTGGAGGTTCACCACCGCATATGCCTTTCCCCCCCGGCCATTAATTTTCAAATTCCTCCTGAGACTTCTCAGAGAGACGGTCCAGGTATTGGCAGTACTCCCATATTGGCCGAAGAGACCCTGGTTTCCTCTAGCTATGCGCCTCAGTGTGAGCTCTCCAATCAGGATCCCTCCTTTCCCTCAACTTCTAACGCAGGGCAGTTTAGTGCATCCAGACCCTCAGAAGCTGAATCTTCACATCTGGAGGTTGAGAGGCGAAGGTTCGAGTCCTTAGGATGTTCCCCAGGGGTCATATCAACCCTCCTAGGAGCCAGGAAACCAGCAACCAACACCATATATTCAAGAATATGGAACAAGTTCTTATCATTTGCTACCTCAAATGAGTTTGATCCAATCTCTCCTTCTACATCAGATGTTCTCGGTTTCCTCCAGTCAGGACTTGATCTGGGTCTTGCCCTGAGTTCTCTCAAAGTGCAAGTAGCAGCTATTTCTGCAGCAACAAATAAGAGATGGGCAGAAGAGCCCTTAGTAGTCACTTTCCTCAGAGGAGTGTTAAAGATTCGGCCACCTGTCAGACGGTCTTTTCCCAAATGGGATTTATCCCTGGTCCTTGAAGTCCTCTCTGACCATCCATTTACCCCAGTGGAACAACTGACAATATGGAACATAACACTGAAAACGGTTTTTCTGTTAGCCATTACATCTGGTAGAAGGATCTCAGAACTCCACTCGTTGGGAATAGGTGATGACCACATCTCTTTTTTTCACGATAGAGTGGAACTCCGTCCCCTTCGGGGGTTCACACCTAAGGTCACTACTCCAAGCCACCTTTTGGAGCCCTGGGCACTACCGGTATTTGCTGAAGCAGATTCAGGATCATGTCACGAGCTGGACATATCCAGAGTGCTCAGAGCCTACCTAGAGGCCACTAGATCCTTCAGGAACTCAGAAAGACTCTTCATTGTTCCATTCGGCAAATACAGGGGCAAAGAAGCTTCCATCAGAACTCTGGCATCTTGGGTGGTAAAGCTAATCCAGAAGGCCTACAGGATAAAGAATATGGAACCTCCATCCCGAGTGAATGCTCATTCCACAAGGGCAGTCTCAACCTCCTGGGCAGCAAGGGCTAACGTGTCATTAGAGACGCTGTGCAGGGCCGCCACCTGGTCTTCTCGCAATACTTTCCTCAGACACTACCGTATCGACCCAGGAGCTCTCACGACGGTTGAGTTCGGGAGAAGGGCAGTTCAGGCTGCGATGTCTCATTCTAATTAAACATTTATTGTTAAGCATTATCCCACCCGTGTCAGCTAGTTATTTATCACTAGTATGCTGCCATGGAGGCACCAGGAAAACGGAAAATTGTATCTTACTTACTGTAATTTTCCTTTCCTGGTGCCTATCCATGGCAGCATACGCTCCCACCCTCGGTATTCTATTTTACGGAGAATGTTGGGGGAGGGACTTCGTCTTTAATTTATGCTATTCACTGGTCCTGAGGGAGGAGTCGAGGCGGAGCTCTATCACTAGTATGCTGCCATGGATAGGCACCAGGAAAGGAAAATTACGGTAAGTATGATACAATTTTCCGTTTTTTTTGCTTCTGGAAAAACGAGGTTAAATGCAACTGCCTAAAAATGCCAAAAAACGAGACTGTGTACATGGACACATAGGATAACAAATGAGTTCAGGGGCAGTTGAAAAAAGCGTCCAACTGCCTCTGAACGCGAGTTTAACAGTGTCTCATATGCATGAGGCCTAAGAGGTCCTGTCATTCTTTTTTCTATTACAAGGGATCTTTACATTCCTTTAATAGGAATAAAAGTGACACAATTTTTTTAAAAGAACTGTAAAAATAAAAGGTAAAATAACGCATACATAAGTAGCGGCCGCATATTAAAATGGTGTTCAAACCACACATGTGAGGTATCGCCACGATTGTTAGAGTGAGAGCAATAATTTTAGCCCTAGACCTCCTCTGTAACTTAAAACATGCAACCTGTAGAACTTTTTAAACGTCAAATATGGAGATTTTAAGGGGTAAAAGTTTGCCGCCATTCCATGAGCAGGCACAACTTTGAAGTGTGACATGTTGGGTATCAATTTACTCAGCATAACATCATCTTTCACAATATAAAAAAAATGAGCTAACTTTACTGTTGTCTTATTTTTTAATTAAAAAAAGTGTTTTTTTTTCTTTTTTGTTAAATTGCGCTTGTAAGACCGCCGCGCAAATACGGTGTGACAAAAAGTATTGCAATGACCACCATTTTATTCTCTAGGGTATTAGAAATATATATATATATATATATATATATATATATATATATATATATATATATATATATATATATATATATATATATATATATATATATATATATATATATATATATATATAATGTTTGGGGGTTCTAAGCAATTTTCTAGCAAAACAAAATATTTTAACTTGTAAACAACAAGTTAGGGCAGGTCCTTAAGTGGTTAAACATGCTCATAAATCACACTAATACATAATCAATTCCAGTGCCACAACTGTACACAATTAATCATATATTCCAAAAAATATATAATAAATAGTCCCAAAAAGAATCAATTCATATTAGAATTTTCTGAGCTGGTGAGCAGGGAGATGTTACAATTGTAGGTCTTCCAAATCTTCCTATGTGGGCAGTATATGTCTAAAGGTCTGCACTGTCACCGTTAATACATGGAAGGAGAGAATTTGTATAGTGTAGTGCATTCCTTTTATTGTAAAAAAGATTAAAATCACACTTACGGTGTTCCAGAGAATATGTGCCTTTACAAATTGCAACTAATGCCACGTACACGCGATCGGAAATTCGGCCAGCAAAAGACCAATGAGAGCTTTTGGTTGGAAAATGCGACCTTGTGCATGCTCCATCGTACTTTTGCTAGCAGAATTCCCGTCAGAAAAAGATTGCGAGCAGGTTCTCAATTTTGTTGTACGTCACTGCGTTCTTGACGGTCAAAAGTTCAGAGAACTTTTGTGGGACCGTGTGTATGCAAGGCAAGCTTGAGCGGAATTCCATCGGAAAAACCATACAAGTTTTTTCGGAGGGAAATTCTGATTGTATGTACGCGGCATTACAGGTCAGCCAGCTAGCTCCAGGAAATCACTTAGTTTGCCACAAACTCATGTGCATTCCATCGCTTGCTGAATGTGACGTCACTAAGGAACCGGAATCTCTGTCAATGCTTTTTGCCCCTTTCCCACAGGGCGTTATCAAATACCCTGTCTTTTATAATGCCCTGTGTCAACAGAGATTCTGGTTTCTTACTGACACCACGTCAGGCAAACGATGAAACACACGCGAGGTTGCGGCGAACCAAGCAAGTTCCTGGAGTTAGCTGACTGCCCTGTTAGATGCAATTTGTAAAGGCGCATATTCTCTGGAACACTGTAAGTGTGATTTTAATCTTTTTTACAATAAAAAGAACATACTACACTATACAAATTTTCTCCTTTCATGTATGAGTGGTGACGGTGCAAACCTTTAGATGTCTACTGCCTACATAGGAAGATTTGGAAGACCTGCGGTTGTAACATCTCCCTGCTCACCAGCCCTAAGCGCAATTGACCCATATGCAGTATTGCTAGGGGGTCAACACAATCTGGTGAGTAGAGGCACAGAGGGGGTTGTGTGGAGGACATCTCACTGTGTGATCTTTTGAAGCACTGCAGCACTTTAGAGTTTACATTTTTTGCACACCAGCACTTTGTAAGAAGAAAATCCTAATATGAATTGATTCTTTTTGGTACTAGTTATTTCATTTTTTTGGACTATATGATTATTTATGCACAGTTGTGGCACTGGAATTGATTATGTATTAGTGTGATTGATGAGCATGCTTAAATAGCAATCACTGTTTGCACTGTGGTTTGATGTATATACATAAGTATATAGATGCACCCCTGTAAGGAAATAATAATAGCTTTATAAAAGAAAAGAATATTAATAGTACTTATGTTTAATGTACAAACAGGTATTATCAGCAAAGGACCCAACAAGAGTCCTAGTGGAACTGTGCGCATATACCTGGATATATATTGCTTTAATGGAGATACCTCCAGATAAATGTTTCAGTAAAGTCCAGTTACAGGTCCTCCCTGAGGATGATCACAATGCAGCATCCGTCTTTGTGTCAGAGACCTAAAAACATAATCATCAATGATTGGAGATCCTCCAACTGTTGTCCAACCAGCCTGGAATGCAGCTTCAGAAACTGTGGTGTGGCACTGGAACTCAGAGTCAGCCTATCTACTCTGGGCTTTTGTCCCTCCCTAGTAGTTTCTACTGACATGCAACTGGACCTCTAACTACCAGAAGTGGCTGTCAGATGCCTAACTTGGCTCTAGCCTATGCTAGTAATCAAGCCCTAAGGTAAAACTAGCTATAGAATCCCAGACCAGAGGGCAGAAGGTTAACTAAAATAACAGGAGCTGTATATAAACTCTGTTGCAATAAACACGTTCACCTACTAATATACCAGAAGGAGACCAATGCACACATACGGTATCACAGACCTAACTATCTGGCACTGCTAGGCGGAGAAACTGTTTCTGATGCAAGGATTCAAAAGGTATATTCAAGAAGCTATGGGCAGCTGCAATTGGAACATAGGAATACTTGCATAATAGTCTTTGCTTTTGGTCTAGAAAATACAGCAGCATTAACAGAACATGTGGCTGAGACTTTCTCTCTTCTTCTAGGGTTTTAAATTCGACTTGCCTGAGATAGGAAGTGCTATTACATAATTATACATAACACTATTTTATTAGTAGCTAACAGTGGATTCCAATGGATTTCCACATATTCTCCATCATGAAATCTTTATGTCCTGTGAAAGGCAACACAATATGCATAGTGAACATCAATTAAAAAATAAACAAAGCATTGTCCGCTCCCAATTGCAATGGCTTGCTGACGAAAAATAACAAGTTAGTATCAATATATGCCAGGTGAAGCAAAAACAAGCAATATGTTGACTAAATTGGAGACTGTCCCTACCCAAGCATGGTACAAGTGTAGCCGAGTGATAAACCTAAGGTTCCTCAAATTATAATAGGTCAAATCAGGTGGAGGATGTCTAACTCTTTGCATTCTTCACACATCCCTCTGAGGTAGTCCTGTATTTTCAGGCACTGAACCAGGACTGCGAGTCATGGGGAGGGATGACACTGACTGGGTAGAAAGACTGGCTCCCTGACTGATGTTATCATTAACTGAGGCACAAACTCTGGAGATTCAAGGTTTAGTGGCTCTCTTGGAGGAGAGGGTGTTGAGCTGGAGGCCTCATGAGCTGCAGTCCCACCACTCTCATGGGTATCAAGAAGATAAGATGAGAGGTCTGCTTAAAGCTGGGGTAAGTCACACTGTGAAGTGTCATTTGAGCCATCTTTGTCACTGACTTGAAGAATAGGCAGCAAATTTTTTCTATGCCATGCTTTGATTCTACCTTCAGGCAGGGGCAGATCCAGAGTCTAGTCTCGGGAGGGGCACTGCCAGAAAATACCTTTTTTTTGCGGGCAATTTATCTGGGAAACGGCTGGTGTTGGCGCTTCAATCATCACGGCACCCTGGTTATTATGGTGTCAGGATGATTGAAGCGCATTATTTCTATTCTTACATTGTAATATAAAATTAAATAGTTCAACTCACCATAATGCAGAATCAGTGGGAGCCCTGAGTGTGTCACTTTCCACGTCACCTGCCACCAAATGCGGATTGTCACTTGCTATGTCACCTGCCACACGTTGTGAATTGTCACTTGCCACATCTCCTGCCACACATTATGGATTGTCACTTGCCACGTCACCTGCCACACGTTGTGAATTGTCACTTGCCATGTCACCTGCCACACGTTGTAAATTGTCACTTGCAACGTCTCCTGCCACACATTGTGGATTGTCACTTGCCACGTCACCTGCCACACATTGTGGATTGTCACTTGCCACGTCACCTGCCACACATTGTGGATTGTCACTTGCCACATCACCTGCCACAAGTTGTGGATTGTCACTTGCCATGTCACCTGCCACATGCTGAGCTATGTCACTTGCCACGTCACCTGCCACACGTTGCGGATTGTCACTTGCCACGTCACCTGCCACACGTTGTGGATTGTTACTTGCCACACATTGTGGATTGTCACTTGCCATGTCACCTGTCACCAGATGCGGATTGTCACCTGCCGTGTCGCTTTCCTGCTAAGGTGGTCTCTTGCTATGTCCCAGAGTCAGGCAGCAGAGAGATGATGTAATCTCTCTGCTGCCCACAGCTGCCTTCACAGTGAGGGCGGAACTGCAGGGATGCAGGGCAGGTGCAGGGTGGTGAGAGATGTCATCTCTCTGCTCCCCTGCCCGCCGGCTCCCTGATTTGCCAGCAGCCCACTCACAGTCACGCATGGAGCCACCCAGCTACCCCCCCTCACCCGCCCACTCACCGACTCACTCACTGACCGAGCCGCCCGCACTGTCACCTGCAGGGCTGCCCACACTGTCAGCCGCGGGGAAGCCGCCCACACTGTGGAGCCGCCTGCACTGTCACCTGCAGGAATGCCCACACTGTGAGCCGTGGCAGAGCTGCCCGCACTGTGGAGCCGCCCGCACTGTCACCTGCAGGGCTGCCCGCACTGTCAGCCACGGAGCCGCCCGCACTGTCACCCTCATTCTCGGTGGGGGCAATTGTCCCATTGCCCCCCCTGGATCCGCCCCTGCCTTCAGGTCCTTTTATCTTGTATGCTGGGATCATGAACAATTTGTTCACTATTGTAAAAATCTCCTTCCACTATCTGTCAGCCAGCCTGTGTTTTTCCGATGCTCCCAAGTTCAATAGCAAGACTCGATCACCTGGTTTCAAATCTCTGTATCGTGCATGGAGATTATTATTATTATTATTATTTATTATACAGGTTTTAAATAGCGCCAACACTTTGCGCAGTGCTTTACAACACAAGGGCAGACATTAGAGTTACATTACAATTTGGTACAAGAGGAATCAGAGGGCCCTGCTCATCTTTTGACTTTTGATCATCCACTGTGAAGAACTGGAGCAGTTCTCAAATGATCTCAGTGCAGCAGGGTAGGCGAACATGGCTGGCACAGCTTTTGGTCCACCTCCTATGGAGTCTCTCAGCCGCATTTCAGAAAGGGCCACTTAAACATAAACTATTGCACGTAGAGCATACAGAGCCCTAACTCCAGGATCAGGGAAATCTTCCCATTCACTGTTTTTGGTAACAGAAGCCTGGATGTCTAGATAGAGCATCAGCTACAAAGTTCTTTGGACTAGGTTTGTACTTCAGGGTGAATTGATCATTGAATAAAAGAGCCAGACAGTGATGTGCTGTGGCATTCCAGTTTGGCTGTAGTCAGGATTAATATCTCCATAGTACTTCAAATGTAGCTCCATACAGGTAATCATGTAACATATGTACAATGGCCCATTTTGGCACCAGGAACTCCAAATAATGGACTGGGTAGTTCATCACCTATAGGAGCTTGCATACTATTGATGTTAGACTAACTGGTCTGTAATTCCCAGGGATGTATTTTGGGCCCTTTTTAATTATTGGTGCTAGATTGGCTTTTCTCCAATCACCTGGTACCATTCCAGTCAGTAGACTGTCAGTAAAAATTAGGAACAATGGTCTGACAATTACTTGACTGAGTTCCCTAAGTACCCTTGGATGCAAGCCATCTGGTCCCGGTGATTTATTAATGTTAAGTTTCCCAAGTCTAATTTTAATTCTGTCCTCTGTTAACCATGGAGCTGCTTCCTGTGATGTGTCATAAGGATAAACACTGCAGTTTTGGTTACTGAAGCCCCCCGATTCCCTCATGAAGACTGTGGAGAAGAATACATTTAATACCTTTGCCATCTCCCCATCCTTTGTAACCAGATGTCCTTCCTCATTCTTTATGGGGCCAATATGGTCTGTCCTCCCTTTTTTACTGTTTACATACTTAAAGAATTTCTTGGGATTTTTTTTGCTTTCCTCCGCTATGTGTTCTATCTTAGCCTCCCTAATTGCACCCTTACATTTCCTGTTGCATTCTTTATAAAGTGTGAATGCTGATGATGATCCCTCAACCCTGTATTTTTTGAAGGCCTTCTCCTTTGCTTTTATATGCATTTTTACATTGGAGTTAAGCCATCCAGGACTTTTGTTCGCTCTTTTAAATGTATTACCCAATGGGATGCATTGGCTAATGCCCTTATTTAATATGTTCTTAAAGCAAACACATCTCTCCTCCGTGTTCTTTGTTCCTAAGATTTTATCCCAATTCATGCCTTCTAACAAGGTTCGTAGTTTAGGGAAGTTGGCTCTAAATCCACCTAACCTCCATTTGAGAAACATCTCTTTTGCTGGACCCTCCTCTCTAAGGTGGCATATATGTATTAATTGCCACAAAAGCAGTGCCAGTGGGATCTCTATTGTGGCACTGTGCAAAATGTTAAGGAACCATATGTTCTTTTTTGCCTTTCTATTTTTTTTTTTTATTGTTAATGGACTCATTAACCATATAGAAAAAGTCCTAATTATATATAATAAAAATAAATAATAATAATATTAACAAAAAAAGTTTGTCCCACATACTACTTACCACATGGACATGTGATAAGATAACAACATTCTTTGTGGTACAGGTATTAAAATGTTTAATTGAGTATGCTCGAATCTCGAGGTCCAAAAAATGAATTTTTTTTGGAATGGGCCTCAAATGTAAGAACTATACCCCGATCTTTGGAATTTAAATGGTTCATAAATTGTTCTACAGAATCCTGACTACCCCTCTATAGGAGGAGGATGTCATCTATATACCTGGCCCACTGGACAGGTTTCGGTCGGGCACAGGCATAGACGACATCCAACTTGTATATTTGTATATTTGTTTATACACCATTTTTCTTCACTCTATTAGACATGGATGTCTTTGACTACAGAGCATCTCATAGTCTTAATACAGATGAGGTTTTTACTACAACTGAAACAGCTGACTCTCAATTTGAGGGGCTGTTCCTGAGGCAAAAAAACTTGATGATCTCTGAGTTGCATATTGTTATATTGTTCTAAATAGGATGTGGTCTATTTGGAACAATACATCAATGAACAGATGGTACCTCGTAGCCTCTGCTGGGAAGTCAGCCCCAACAAAGGAGAATCAAGACTTGAATCCTGGTTCAAATATTTTAATGAGGCCGGTCTCAAATTCTTGAGTTTTCTGGCAGATAGGAAAAAGGTCAAACTAATTTCTCTTTATAAAGAAATCACAATGCCAGATTCATGTCTCTTTCTTCGAGTTTACAGAGCACTCTTGAAATAGAGGAACGGGAACAAAAAAACAAAAAGAAATATATCCATGATGTTGGAGATTATAGGTCTGTTTCTATTGTTGTTAAATGGCAGAAAAAGGAGCATGTAGCAATGCAAACTCAAAATCAGGACCCTGTTGTTTCAAGGACCAACACCTACCTAAACCCCATGGGGATACTTACAGAATGGCCAACAGGGAGGTGGGATCCCCGGCTAGAGGATCACAACCTCCTAGATGAAACCATCAAAGAACCCCTATGAATAATCAAACCTTAATCCTTATTGACACAGATGGAGATGTCCTGATGTATAGCCCTCCTCTCTTACCAATTACAATCCATTTATCTGAATCCACTTGATTCTTTGATTTGAGAACTGCCATTAATCGTGGTTACAGCCGAGGTGGAATTCCCCTTATTTCCCTATTCAAGTGTCAGAATACTTGACTCACTTGTCACTGTTTGGTGGTTGATGGACAGGAATCCATCTGGTCTCAGATATACCTTTGTGTGGTATCCCCTACACCTGTTTTTTGGCTAATCAGCACCTACCCAATAAATGTCCTGAAGAAGCAGTTTGCGAAACACGCCAAGAGCGCATGGAAAAGTTTATGGACTCTACTCAGTGATACATTATTACAGTATTTATGTCCACATGAATTTCACCTATACCCATATTTCCATGCCTATTGTATTGGGTACTTGTTGAGCCTGTCAGTCAGTTAAGCTGGATTTACACTATACAATTTTCTGTAGATTTTTTCCTTCAGATTTACCAAAACCATATAATATGAGGTCAAACCTTCAGAGTTTCAATTTGTATGCAATCAGGCAGGCCCTTGCACTACATGGTTTTGGTAAATCTGAAGACAAAAAGCTGCAAAATCTAATAATGTGTATAGGGTCTTAGGTATTCGTGTCTGTTTTATGTAATTTTAATTAGCATATTTTGTAATAAAGATTTATATGATTTTTTAACACATTGTCTCATGTTGTGCCCTTTTTTTGGATAGAGTTGTTTTCAACTCATTCAATCATTTTTATATAATATTGGATGTTGGTACAGTGGGGTTCTTCCCTTTCTATACATCCAATCACTCAAAAAAATCACTTTTCATCAAGGTTCATCTCAGAGAGGCCACCATTCATCTAATGGAGGCCGTTTCCTGCGTTCTAGTAGAGGAAAAGGTGGAAATCGGGGATATAGGGGAAGGAGTCGTCCGTCCCCCCCTCCCCCTCCGCCTTCTGTCCCTTACGAGAGAGCATTTAATCAACATCCCAGAGGGGCATATGGAACCCCTCGAGACAGACAGGTATCCACCACCAATAGATATCCCCCTTGAGGGATGATGATCCAGGACATGGGCCATATCCCTATATGGCCGATGATAGAGATACCTATAATGAACCCCCTTATAATTATAATCAGGATTTTCCCGCACAAAGTGGGTGGGGTTTTCCCAATGACCCCAGGGGAAGAAAAAGGGGCCCCAAACAAGGAGAGTCACTAGAGGGGGGAGGCGAATACGGAGGAAAAAGGAGAAGGACATAAAAGAAAAGGCATTTTTAATTTGAGTAAGACAATCCTTACACAGGAGGAGACCCTAATGTTGGAAATTCGTTCCACCTAAACAGATTAATCGATTTAACACTTTCATAGATGTTCACAAATATATCCATATAATCAATATACAGAGATGTATTTTATCTAATCCTATTCCAGTTAAAACGGCTACCCAGACGAGACAGATAAAACATTCAGGCCTTGCAAATGCCTCCATATTCAATCCACCGGGAGCTTTATCTCCATCAATCACTATTTTTAGATATCTGGTCTTAAGTGATCTAGACAAATTAAATTCAAGCAGACCCCCTTCTAATCCAACCTTTGATATAGGTCTAAAAAGACTTTGTGAGAATAAAGATCTTGTTATTCGTCCAGCCGTTAAAGGGGGCGGCATTGTCATTTTGGACAAAGTCGATTATATTCAAGAGATGTCCAGAATCCTTGGAGACGGAGAAACTTATGGATTGCTCACGAACAACCACACATTCTCATATAAAAAGGAATTGATTACTCTTATTGATAAAGGCTTTAATGCCTACATTTTGGATAAAAGAGAAGAAAGCCTTTTTAATAACTGTGGCCACTCGTATCCCTATGATGTACTATTTACCTAAAATACTAGACATGTGCACACTGAAATATTTAGTTTTCGTCTGAAAAATAAATTTATTTAGTTACTCACAAAATTCGTTTTTATTTATTTAGTTTCGATAAAAAATGCATTCGTCTGAAAATCCGAAATAATTAAGGTTGTCATTGTCATCTGTCATTAAAGGCTTATGGTGTCTGTTGAATGTTCTAAGAAGATTTGACGGAGCAGCTAAACTGTACAACGCCGCAATCGTACATTTCTGGACGAATGTTCCGCCTACAAGCTATAGTAGAATTTTAATGTTGTATGACACTAGTAATAATTATATTTATTAAATATTATCAACCAACATTAGAATTCTTCTATAACCTATGGGTGGAGCATTTGCCCATAAATGTCTGCTTGTGGCGACTGCTTCGTCGAATCTTCATGTCGAATCTTTTCTCTCTATGTCAAATAATCTTGGACTAATAGAGTTAAGTTAGGCACATTCAACCTTTTTTGCTATTGTCTCTATAATGTCAAATCTTTTCTCTCTATGTTGAATCTTTTCTCTCTATGTAGAATAATCTTGGACTAATAGAGCTAAGGTTAGGCACATTCGACCACAGGTTCGATGGACACAGATCACTATTGTCAGCGTCATGTTGATTCCCCTATCTATATCGAACTGTCGCAACGAAAATGAAAATAAAGCATTTGATTATGTTGGATCTTTCGGTTTTCGTATTCTGCACGTTCATTATCGTTTGTTAAAACAATAACGAAAATACCCGAAATTTGGACGAAAATGCATTCAGACGAAAACTAATGCAGATGTCTATAAAATACATAATGCCGCGTACACACGAGCGGACTTTATGGCAGACGGGATTTCATCGGACAATTCGATCGTGTGTGGGCTCCAGCGGACTTTGTTTGCTCAAAAGTTGGACAGACTTAGATTTGAAACATGTTTTAAATCTATCCATCGAACTCGAGTCCGGTCGAAAAGTCCGCTCGTCTGTATGCTAGTTCGATGGACAAAAAGCCACGCTAGGGCAGCTATTGGCTACTGGCTATGAACTTCCTTATTTTAGTCCGGTCGTACGTCATCACGTACGAATTTGACAGACTTTGGTGGATTGTGTGTAGGCAAATCTGTTCATTCAGAAAGTCTGTCGTAAAATACGTTGAAAAGTCCGCCGGGCAAAGTCCGACCGTGTGTACACAGCATAAGGATATCAATTCTCCCCCGGGTCATCCAATCATCAGTGGGATTGACTCCATCACAACTAGGATTGGAAAATACATTGATTTCCACCTACAACCGAATGTTAAAAGATACCCTCTTATTAAAGGACCCCTGTGTTTTGCTGTTTTTTTAGACAAAATAGGACAATGGGGGGAAGAGGGGTACATTAAAGAGAAGGTAAAAGTAAAATACATCACATTATTGTTTTTAGCAGACTAAGCCCCATTATCTGTATCAGTGGGAATAAAAATAAACCCTATTATTGGTGGCAGTGTGAGTAAAAATAAAACCCATTTCTGGCATCAATAGGATACATTTTTGCATCAAGGGCTTTGGAATGCCAGCTCTTCCCTCTTATATAAGATGCATATTATTGTCAGTGGAAGTAAGTTCCATCACTGATGTCAATGAAAGTTAAGTCCTTTTGTAGCTGTCAGTGTGAGCAACTTAATCCCTATCTATGGTGTCAGTGGGAGTTAAAGAAGCCTAATTGGCTGGGAGTTTAAAAATACCCTATAATTGGCATTATTGGGATAAAATGAACCCTGTAGTTCGTGTCAGCAAGGAAAAACATCCCCATATCGCTGGTGTCAGAGGGAGCAAGAATAAGTTCTACATTTGCATCAGTGTCCAGTAGCTTCTTACTTCATGACATGCTCCTATGACATTACCCTGCCTCTTTTCTTCCCTCTGACAGGAACTATGCATCACTGTTGAGGAGAATATCAGTCTGCTCCAAGTGATCACATAAATACAGTACTGAGTGTTGGAATGTAGAGTGTTATAACACTCAGCCTCTCATTGTTAACCTTCACAGTGTCCTGAATCCTGCAAGACAGCCTGAGGGAAGTGGACACTGTGGGACAGTGTCCAAAATCCATGAACTGTCCCAACCATCACCTGTTCGTGTGTTTGGCGAACACTCGAATTTGTGGAGTGCTCGTGGGATGTTCTCCCCACAAGGCACTGCATGCTGCACAATGCATTCTAAGCCATGATTGGCTGAAACCCAATCAGGGCACAGTGAATAGCTGGTTGTTAAGAAGTGGACTGAGAAGCTGGCCACTGCGAAAGCCCTCCCCTCCTGAACCATACCAGGCCACATGCCCAAACATGGTGGGGGTGCTTTGGGGCTGGGGGCTCTGCTTCCCCACCCCAAAGCACCTTGTCCCCTTGTCAAGGGTAACAAGTGCCTCTTCCCCACAACCCTGGGCATGGGGGTCTGCAGGCAGGAGGCTTATCAGAATCTGAAAGCCCGCTTTAACAAGGGGGCCCCCAGATCTGGGCCCCCCCTATGTGAATGAGTATGGTGTACAGTGTACCCATACTCTTTCACCAAAAAAAGTGTTAAAAAGAAATAAAAACACACACACACAGTTTTTGACAATACCTTTATTACAAATAAAAAAAAATGTCCCCCGAAGTAGATCAGGGTGACCTTGGTCATGGGCGGTGCTTTTTTATTTTTTCAGGTCAGGCAGTGAGGCGATTCCCATGATTGATGATGGATCTACATTGGGGTACATTGTTTTTTTATTTTTAATAAAGAAAGTGTCAAAAACTGTGCGTGTGTTTTTATTTCTTTTTGACACTTTTTTGATGAATGCGTATGGGTACAATGTACCCCATACTCATTCATACAGGGGGTCGGGATCTTGGGGCCCCCTTCTTAAAAGGGCTTCCAGATTCTGATAAGCCCTCTGCCCAAAGACCCTGGCAACCACCGCCCAAGGTTATGGAGAAGAGGCCCTTGTCCCCATCGACATGGGGACAAGGTGCTTTGGGGCAAGGCAGCAGAGCTTTTTTCTTTTTTCAGGTCAGGCAGTGAGGCGGATCCTGTGATTGGGGATGGATCTACATTGGAGACATTGTTTTTTATTTTTAATAAAGGAATTACCAAAAACTGTGTGTGTTTTTATTTATTTTTTACACTTTTTTGGTGAAAGAGTAGGTGGCTTCCAGATTCCGATAAGCCCCCTGCCCACAGACAACCACTGCCCAGCTTTGTGGGGTAGAGCCCCCCACCCCAAAGCACCCCCATGTGTTAAGGGCATGTGGCCTGGTATGGTTAAGGGGGCTCGCTTAGGGTCTGGGTTGGGAGGAACTCACGCCATTTTTTTATTTTGGCATGGGGGTTCCTCTCAAAACCCACATCAGACCTAAGGGTCTGGGGGGTGGAACCTCATGCCATTTGTTTTTTTAATCTTGGCATGGGGTTCTCCTTAAAATGCATACCAGACCTAAAAGTCCTGGTTTGGATTGGGGGGACCCCCACACTGTTTTTCTTTCACATTTTTGTATTACTGGCAATGTTTTTTTTTTTCAAGAAAGCTTTTAGCCGGGAAATCAATTAAAAATGTTTTTCTTTATATATGTCAGTTTTGCTGCAGCAGGTTCTATTCATGGGACAGATGGCACCACTTTACAGGCAGACTAAAGGACCCCCCAGGCACTATGTTTCATTTTTATTGTTTCTCTTTAAGCATCATTAAAATCATTGCTCCTTTAAAAATGATCTTTTATATATGTTATGATATATGTCCCCTAGGGCAGTACCCAGGCCCCCATACCTGTTTTATGTCCAAGAACTTGCATATAAACCTTCAAAATGGGGACCTTTGATTTTTCAAGTTCGGGTCCCATAGACTTTAACAGGGTTCGTGGTTCGGGTCCAAACTTTTTTCCATGTTTGGGAATTATGGCACAAACTGAACCAGGGGGAGTTCAGCCCAACTCTATTGGTGAGGGCATGCTATTCTGCTTTTGCACGCTCTCAAATACATTGCTCCAAATGTACGGCAGAATCTATACTTTAACCACACCCATTAAGATTTCTGCAGAGCCAACATTAGTACTATACTGACATAGTCAAAAACATGTCCAGATAGACAGAATCAGTACTGTGCTGTTACAAGCAGAAAAGTGTACAGAGATAGCACCATAATGACACAAAAAACATGCCTGATCCCATCTATTCCTCTGCCACTGATCCCACCACCCCTCTGCCTGATCCTATATATCGCTCTGCCACTGATCCCATCCATCCCTCTGCCTGATCCCATCTATCCCTCTGCCACTGATCTCATCCATCCCTCCGCCTGATCCCACCACCCCTCTGCCACTGATCCCACCACCCGTCTGCCTGATTCCATCAATCCATCCATTTGCCTGATCCCACCACCCCTCTGCCAGATCCAATCTAGCCCTCTGCCTGATCCCATCCATCCCTCTGCCTGATCCCATCTATACCTCTGCCTCTGATCCCAACATCCCTCTGCCTGATCCCAGCCATCCCTCTGCCCCTGATCCCATTCATCCATCTTCATCTGATCCCAGCCATCCCTCTGCCTCTGATCCAATCCACCCCTCTGCCTCTGATCCCAGTTATCCCTCTGCCACTGATCCCACCATTCCTTTGCCACTGGAAAAAAATTTAGTTTTTCTGACTATTTGAATTTTTGGCTAAAAAGTTTTTAACCATGTGCACTTGTGCAGTAATCGTGATGCATTGCGGAATCTAATTGAATAGAATTGTGAACAGGATAATCATAATAAAATTAAATTGTGAAACCAGTGAAGATGTGCCCCCCTACTATATATGCATATATTGCACAAAACAGCAATAGAATGTTTTAAAATGCTTACTATAGCTTATGGGAATGACGGCCCATCTATACCTCTGCCTCTGATCCCACCATCCCTCTGCCTCTGATCCCACCCATCCCTCTGCCTGATCCCGCCACCCCTCTGCCTGATCCCATCTATCCCTCTGCCACTGATCCCCTCCAGCCCTCTGCCTGATCCCACCACCCCTCTGCCTGATCCCATCTATTCCTCGGCCACTGATCCCATCTATCCCTCTGCCACTGATCCCACCATCCCTCTGCCTGATCCCACCACACCTCTTCCTGATCCCACCACCCCTCTGCCTGATCCATCTACCCCTCTGCCACTGATTCCATCCATCCCTTTGCCAGATCCCACCACCCCTCTGCCACTGATCCCACCACCCCTCTGCCTGATTCTATCTATCCCTCTGCCACTGATCCAAATATCCCTTTGCCTGATCCCACCACCCCTCTGCCTGATCCCATCTATACCTCTGCCACTGATTCCATCCATCTCTCTGCCTGATCCCATCTATCCCTCTGCCTCTGATCCCATCTATCCCTCTGCCTCTGATCCCACCACCCCTCTGCCTGATCCCACCACCCCTCTGTCTCTGATCCCAGCCATCCCTCTGCCTCTGATCCCACTATCCCTCTGCCTGATCCCAGCCATTCCCCTGTCCCTGTTCCCATCTATCCATCTGCCTCAGATCCAATCCACCCCTCTGCCTCTGATCCCAGCCATCCCTCTGCCACTGATCACACCATTCATTTACCACTGGATAAAAATTTAGTTTTTCTGACTGCTTGAATTTTTGGCTAAAAAGTTTTTAACCATGCGCACTTGCACAGTAATCATGCATCGCGGAGACAAATTGAATCGAATCATGAACAGGATAATCATAATCAAATTGAATCGTGAAACCAGTGAAGATGTGCACCCCTACTAGATATGCGTATATTGCACAAAACACCAACGGAATGTTTTCAAATGCTTAGCTTATGGGAATGATGGCCTGTCTCGTGCGCATGTGTTTGAGTGGCACAAAAGATTCAGTGAGGGACATGAGAATGAATTCCCAAGAGTTAAATCAGTGCTTAACCACTTCAGCCCTGGAAGGTTCTACCCAATTCCTGACCAGGCCATTTTTTGTGATACGGCACTGCATCGCTTTAACTGACAATTGCATGTACATGCGACATTGTACAAAAAACAAAATTGATGTCCTTTTTTTCCCACAAATAGAGCTTTCTTTTGGTGGTATTTGATTATCTCTGTGTTTTTTTATTTTTTGCGCTATAAACAAAAAAAGACTGACAGTTTTGAAAAAAAAAACAATATTTTTTTACTTTTTGCTATAAAACCCCTTTCAAACTAAGACATTTTTCAGGTGCTTTTGGGCTAAAAATAGGGCCTGAAAAACGGCTCCCCTGCAGTCTCAGTATGAAAGCCCGATTGCTTTCACACTGAGGCGATACGCTGGCAGGACGTTAAAAAAACTCCTGCAAACAGCATCTTTGGAGTGGTGAAGGAGTGGTGTATACACCGCTCCTCCACTGATCCTGCCCATTAAAATGAATGGGCAGCGCCGCCAAACCGCTGGTGAAGTGTCGCTGCAGCGGCACTTTGTGAGTCATTTTAACCCTTTTTCGGACACTAGCAGGGGTTAAAATCACCTTGCTAGGGGCTGAAAACCTCTGCAAAAACGACGGTAAAGCGCAGTTAAAATAGCGGCGCTTTACGGCCGCCGCTGATGCCCCAGTGTGAAAGCAGCCTAATACATATCCAAAAAAAATCTATTAAAAAAATAATTTATTCATGAGTTTAGGCCATTTGTATTCTTCTACATATTTTTGGTAAAAGAAATCGCAATAAGCATATAATGATTGGTTTGTACAAAAGTTATAGCATCTACACAATAGGGGATAGATTTACAGACTTTTTAAAATGTTTTTACTAGTAATGGCGGTGATTTGCGATTTTTAGCAGAATTGCGACATTGCGGCGGACAAATATGACCCTATGTGACACTTTTTGAGGACCAGTGACATTGATATAAAAATTCACTGATCAATGTATAAATGACACCGATCAAGGGGTTAACTGTGTTCCCTGGGTGTGTTCTAACTGTTGGGGGGATGGGCTGCCAGGGACATGACAGAGACCGCTGTTTCCAATCACTGGGAACAGCACATCTCTGAGATGTCTCCTATCAGAATGGGGATCAGCCTACATAGGCAGATCCCCGTTCTGCCCCTGTGCACCACAATCGTGGGACGCCGGTAGACGCACTCGCGCCCACAGTTTCACATGCATGAACTGCCGTACATGTACTAAATGTACATGTAATAAATCTGCAAAAATGTCAACAATTCTGTGTTTTTCTGTCAATATAGGGTGCTGTGTGTACATTAATGAGGAAAAAAATTAACTTAAATGATTTTAGAAAATGGCTGCAATATAACAAAGAGTGAAAAATGTAAGGGGGTCTGAATACTTTCCGTCCCCACTGAATATATAAATGACTGACGATGAAACTACATCGGCGGGACATTGTTTTTTTCATTTTTGATAAAGGAATTGTCAAAAACTGTGTATGTGTTTTTCTTTCTCTCTGACAACGTATCCCATACTCATTTACATAAGGGGGGCTGGGATCTGTAGGCCCCCTTATTAAAATTCCAAATTCTGATAAGCTACCTGCCCACAGATCCCAACAACCTCAGCCCAGAGTTGTAGGGAAGAGGCCCTTGTACCCATCAACATGGGGACAAGGTGCTTTTCAGAGGGGAGGCAGCACCTCCCATGTTGAGGGCATGTATCCTGGTATGGTTCAAGAGGGAGGCACTTGCTTGCCCCCCTTTTCATTGCCTGCCAGGCTGCATGCTCAGATAAGTGTCTGGTATTGATTTTGGGGGACCCCAAGCCATTTTTTTAAAAAATTATTGGCGTGGGGTTCCCTTCAAAATCCATACCAGACCCTTAGGTTCTGGTATAGATTTTGGGGGACCCCATGCCATTTTTTTTTATTTTGGCATGGGGTTTCCCTTAAAATCCATACCAGACCCAAAGGGCCTGGTATGGATTGAAGGGGAGCCCCTCGCTGTTTTTTTTTCATTCAGCTGTCAGCAGGGAAACTTGTTGACAGCTAATGACTAATCCGTTGTTAAGGACGCAGCGGTTGGCTTCCCGATCCCTTTCTTAACAACCATCTATTCACTGTGCCATGATTGGGCACAGCCTTGCACCTGACCAATGGTCAGGTGCATTGCTTCAGCCAATCAGGGCTTAGAATGCACTGTGCAACACTCAGCACATTCTGGGGTGCTCGGGGGTGAACATCCCATGAGCGCCCCACAAGTTCAGTGTTCACCAAAAGGGCGAAGGGAAATGCTCAGTCCAAACTTCTCACCCAACACTAGTGAGAAACCTAGGTAACACAAATACACATTCAACAATCCTGCCAGCCAGTGTCTAATATATGAGCTATAACCTAAGACTTATATTGGGAGTGCTGGCGTCCGGTAAGCAAAAGCATAGTTGTGTTTTCCAAATCTATTAGAGAAAAGAGCTGGGTCACAAGTCAAGTTCAGTAACAGTCAATCCGGGAGGCACCATATTGTGGGTAGGAACAAGGTCAAGAGTGAGCAGAGTTTTTTAATGTGCAGTCAGCAAGGTACAGCATTTTGTAAGGATAATCCAGATGTAGGTCAATAACATGGTCAAAAAGATTCTCACGATTACAGGAGCTTAAGCTAAAAGACTGTTTAGCAATGATCTCATGCAGAGCCTAGGTATAGACCACTAGAAGCCAGTATCTTTGGTGGCTGTGCCCATAGGTTTGCATGCACAATTTTCTGCTTGTATGCTTATTGTTGTACACTTTGTTAGGATCCCGCACCCAAAAGCATGTGTACTTTTATGCTCATGTGCATGAGGCTTCCGGCTTGAACAATCTTTCTGATGGCTGAAATGATGTTCCTGACAGAAGTATTATTAAAAAACTTTCCCTGTAATTGGGAATTGGGATGTCTGTACCCCCCATGAGATCTCAGGGAATACTGGGTATCCCAAATCTCACAAGAAGAGGCTTCAGTATGATGCAGGAGAGTTTTCTTCCAAAATGTGGGATACTCTCAATTCCACAGATCTTGCTGGAACTATTAATTCACTGTTACCTAGTAGTCATGGGTGGAAGCCCAGGGTAAGGTACATTGCTTTCCTAACTTTTTCCCTGCAGGTTTGTTTTTTATGGGAAGATGGCAAAGACGGATTAGGTAGACCTTGCTTTTTAGTGCAAGGTTCATTTCAGCCAATAAAAAACAATATCTTCTAACAGCATGTAAATAAACAGTACTGGCAATTTTTATTCAAGTAAAAAAAAAAAAATAGTATTATATTTTATCTTTTAAGTGTGTTATTGTCATTTGACTTGTATGTCTTTGTGTTCCATTATTTTTCTTAATTAAGAGAAAAATTAAAAATGCTCCTTTGTTGCAGCCGTCACACTTTATATTCAAATCTAATCATGTTCAATTATTGCTTAGAAAAGTTAAAATAATTAGGCCCAAGGCGGCAAAAATGCACAAAGTGATAAGGGATCATGGGACTGTGCTATGAATAAACATACTAATAAGAGAAAAGGTCACATGCTGATATTACAGAAATTTGATTAGACTTGGGATCTGTGTTCTGAAAATCATTGTTCTGGTGTCAATGTTTATGCAGCAGAGGCAGAAGCTCTCAGGAGGATGTGTGTCTAATCACTGGGTATACAAGTGTTACATCCTCTTATGAACACAGAGATGGCAAACAAATAGATAGGATTTTCAGGTCATTGCAGACAGCCTTCTCAGTCCCCACTGTAGTGCAGCAACAAAGGAAAAATGCTGCCACTCTAGCAATGAAGCTAAATTAACTGTCATGTTGGTCAGTACTCTTAGGAGAAGCCAAGTCATTGGGACTGTATGTGTTATTTTTCTAATTTCCAAGAATACTACACTGTTGCATTATTCTCTCAGATCACAAAACAATTCAAGAACGATCTTCATAAAATATATGTGCTCCTTCTGCCACATGGTACTTAAATAAACAAATGTATAATACAATACAATAGTTATTCAGAAATTATATTTACAACCATATTAAAGAAATAACAGCATAAATATTTTTGAAAAAGATATAAAAGTAATAATGTATTTCCCCAAATAGGAAATTGAGTACTGTCCGTGATACTTTTATTTGCACTAACATACAATTTTTCAGGACAAGCAGAATCCCTTCCTTGTGAACCTTTAAGGATGATGAAGAAAAGGGGTGATGAGATATCCTGGTATCAATTTTTGGCTATACAGTATTTTCATATAAGACACCAACAGTTACTGATTCTCTAATAATACACTCCAATTCCTTTTTATAGCTCATAATAGGGTCTCCATTTATTTACAGTAGGTGTTGATGCAGATAAGCAGAGTCAGGCAGTCCGGGTTGGCAAACTGAGAGGCAGATCAAGTACAAGCGGCAGGCAAAAGAGTAAGTCAAAGTCAGGCCGGGGTCGGTAACAGCAGGCAGATGGGTGAATAAGCAGAAGGAGTAGGCAGAGGTGAAATCCAAAGACAGGCAAAGGGTTGGTACAGTGCAAATAAAAAAAGTATCACGGACAGTACTCAATTTTCTCTGTCACAATTGCACTAATACGGCTACAATCAACCCAAATAGGAACATAGTTTGGCATCTGTACAAGTAAAGCTGTGTGTACTCATTTAAAGTACAACAGGGGTCATGTTCTATTATTAAAGAATAACTGTCATCCAACCCACTTCCAGTGAACCCTGGACATGCCTCTGGTGGCTCATTGTTAGGCCAGCCAGGACTCACAGTATTCCTAGTCAGCGTGGCACTCTGTAGTGTTGGCCAACACTGTACCCCAAGTATTGTACTCTATCAATAGTATTTTTACCCCAGGTGCATTATTTTACATTTAGAAACATTGAAATGCACAGATTTTTCTTCACCAGTGAATCTTTAGATTGTAGTCCTTGTTGTTATAATTCCAGTAATGGTGTGCAACAAAAAATTAAAGAGCTTGTAAAGGCAATTTTTATTTTTTATTAAAATAATAAAAATGTTATACTCACCTGTTCTGTGCAATGGTATTGCACAGAGAAGCCTCAAACCTCTTTTTCTAGGGTCCCCTGCCGGAGATATTGGCTCCTCCTCTGCTATCGGGGCAGATGTACAGGCTCAATCCCAAGCCAGACTGTGTATGTCCATTGACACACAGCACAGCTCAGCCTTGCCCTCTGCCCTTAGCTCACAGGATTTGACTGACAAAGCTTGTGAGAAGAGAGAGGAGAGAAAGCCAGCAGACAGGCACACTGCTGGATTGATACAGGACACAGATACATTTTTTGGGGGGGATGCATTAAGGTAAAAATGTTTTACCTTTAGAACCACTTTACATAACCAATGTAATGAAAAAATAACCCTAAATGGGTTGGCATCTCCATAGGTGTGGAACTCCCCCTGTCAACCCATATAAAGGTTTTGCATTCAATAAATCTACATTTTGAGCCCATTGAGGCACCAGGCCTCTGGCGATAACAATACTTTTCAAACAAAGAATGACTGTGAGTTAACAGAAATGCTTTGATTGCTTTTAAAATATAATGATTAAGCTAAATATTTGGAGTAGTAGTCCAGATTGTGCTTAATGGTCCACAATTCAAGATCATGGTGTATGCAATAATTAACTCCTCATACATCATATATGAACCACTTGTGGTGCTCTCTCCATTCTCTATTCTCCAGCCATTAAATATTATTCTTGGTATCCTGTAGGTAAGTAAGTTGACTACAAAAGGCTGGAGGAGTGCATCCATCAAATCTCCCAATGGCCCACACAGCGACCCGATGCTGGCAACTAAAAGTCTGCCTTTCACCAGAACCCCTTCTTTGTGAACCTTTAAGGATGATGAAGAAAAGGGTTGATGAGATATCCTGGTATCAATTTTTGGCTATACAGTATTTTCATATAAGACACCAACAGTTACTGATTCTCTAATAATCCACTCCAATTCCTTTTTATAGCTCATAATAGGGTCTCCATTTATTTACAATAGGTGTTGATGCAGATAAGCAGTGTCAGGCAGTCCGGGTTGGCAAACAGAGAGGCAGATCAAGTACAAGTGGCAGGCAAAAGAGTAAGTCAAAGTCAGGCCGGGGTCGGTAACAGCAGGCAGATGGGTGAATAAGCAGAAGGAGTAGGCAGAGGTGAAATCCAAAGACAGGCCAAAGGTTGGTACAGGCAGCATTCAGGCAGAGTCAGGAGCAGATCAAGTCAATAAAAGGGAGTCGATTTGATAGATGGCACTAACTTTGCAAGAACTTCTTTTTTTGTGCTAAATCCAGATCACAATGACTGTAATGAATGAGTGTGAATACACTCCGAAACACATTCTACTCCACCTCCACCTCCACTTCCATGGTTTGTGACAAGTTAGGGTTTTTTTAACTTAATAGTAGGGATGAGCCGAACACCCTCCTGTTCAGTTTGCAGCAGAACATGCGAACAGGCAAAAAATTTGGCAGAACACACGAACACCGTTAATGTCTATGGGACACGAACATGAATAATCAAAAGTGCTAATTGTAAAGGCTTTTATGCAAGTTATTGTCATAAAAAGTGTTTGGGGACCTGGGTCCTGCACCAGGGGACATGTATCAATGCAATTTTTTTTTTTAAAAAGGGCCGTTTTATCAGGAGCAGTGATTTTTTTAATGCTTAAAGTAAAACAATAAAAATGAAATATTCCTTTAACCACTTGCCGACCGCCTAACACAGATATACTGAAGCAGAATGGCGCGGGCAGGCAAAATCACGTACCTGGTGCCCGAGGCAGTCGGCATCGTTAAAGGAGCGATCCGTGCTGAGGGGGAGGCCACTCATTCATGGCCACCCCCTCGTGATCGCTCCCAACGAATGACAATCTTCCTCTGCAGCTGTAATGTAAACAGAGGCAGAGGAAGTCATCTATCCTCGTGTCGGTCTTTTCGTTCTGGCGCCGAGGAGAGAAGGCATCCAAGTAAGTCTGCACAACACTACACTGACAGTAGAACACTCTAGGCACACTTTTCACCCACCATAACCCCCCAATCACCCCCCGATCACTCCCCTTTACCCCCTGTCACAGTGACACCAATAGCAGTTTTTTTTCTGATTATTGCATTGGTGTCATTTTGTGACAGTTATAAGTGGTAGGGCAGTTAGTGTTAGGCCCCTTTAGGTCTAGGGTACCCCCCTAACCCCCCAATAAAGTTTTAACCCCTTGATCACCCACCATCGCCAGTGTCACTAAGCAATCGTTTTTCTGATCGCTGTATTAGTGTCACAGGTGACGCTAGTTAGGGAGGTAAGTATTTAGGTTCGCTGCCAGCATTTTATAGTGTCAGGGACCCCCCTGATTGCCCCCTAGTTGTTATAAGTTGATATAAGTTGGCGGTGATATAAGTTAAGTTTTAGGGTCAGATAGGGTCTGCGTCGCCCAAGGCAGTGTCAGGTTAGTACCAGTACCGCTAACACCCACGCTCGCAGCATACACCTCCCTTAGTGGTATAGTATCTGAACGGATCAATATCTGATCCGATCAGATCTATACTAGCATCCCCAGCAGTTTAGGGTTCCCAAAAATGCAGTGTTAGCGGGATCAGCCCAGATACCTGCTAGCACCTGCGTTTAGCCCGGCCCTGCCCAGCCCACCCAAGTGTAGTATTGATCGATCACTGTCACTTACAAAACACTAAACACACATAATTGCAGCATTCGCAGAGTCAGGCCTGATCCCTGCGATCGCTAACAGTTTTTTTGGTAGCCTTTTGATACAGTCGTTAACAGTCAGGAGCTTTTTTACCTGTGAGTCTCACTAGTGTACCACTAAATTTAGAGCCCAAAATGGCAAATCAAAGGTACACTAGTGAAGAGGCCTACACATTTCTGAGCATGACAGATAGTGAAGAGGAAGTCACTCATCTGTCAGATTCAGGCTCAGAATATGATCCTGTAGAGGACAGCGGCTCCATGACAGATAGCTCTGACGACAGAGTTGTGGTGCCTGCCAAGGTCAGGTGTACCTGACCCCAATCTTCTTCTTCTGTCGTTGATGTGCAAGAACCGCAGGTCCCTCATATGGAGCAGAGCAGTACTAGCACCGCTATTCCTTCTGGTGAACTGGCAAGCACCAGCGGCCTAGTAAACCCTGGTCATAGTCAATCCAGCACTGCAGTATCACGTGGTGATGTGGCGAGTCCCATAAGTGCAGTTCAAGCTGGTGAGGTGGCAAGCACAAGTAGTGTCCCGCTGCCTTCAAGAAGACGAACAAAGGCCCGTCGTGCCCATAGTGCCCTTCCTGCTGCATTCACCAATCCTAATTGGGAACCCACCACTTATGCAGCACCCATACTTCCCCCATTCACTGGCCAACCCGGCTTTCAGGTGGAAACAGTTGATTTTACGCCACTTGATTTTTATTCGCTGTTTTTCACAGAAGATCTCTATAGATCTATTGTGGACCAAAGCAATTTGTACGCTGGTCCACACATCGCCACTATTCCCCAGTCCTCTCTTGCCAAAGATTGGAGACCAATTAAGGTTTCCGAATTTAAGCTCTTTCTGGGCCTTTCCCTCAAAATGGGCATAACTAAAAAGAGTGAGTTGTGGTCATATTGGTCCACTGACCCATTTCACCATATGCCCTTGTTCTCTGCCTCCATGACCAGGGCACGATACGAGCAGATCTTGCAGTTCTCGCACTTCAATGATAATGAACTCTGTCGTCCTCACGGAGACCCTGGATACGATCGGCTCTACAAAATTCGGCCCCTAGTTACCACTTCAACCAACGTTTTGCACACTTGTTTACTCCCCATCAAGTTGTCTGCGTTGATGAGTCCCTGATTAAGTTTTCTGGCCACTTGTCATTCAAACAGTGCCTTCCCAGCAAGCATGCCAGATACTGGGTCAAGATGTATAAGCTCTGTGACAGGGCCACAGGCTATACATGTAGTTTTATGGTTTACGAGGGAAAAGATAGCCACGTAGAGCCGACAAACTGCCCTGACTACATAGGAAGCGTTGGCAAAATTTTGTGGGACTTGGTGTCACCCTTATTCTGAAAGGGGGACCACTTATATGTGGACAATTATTACATGAGCGTGCCACTTTTAAGTCACTTTTTGATCAGCAGATTGGCGCATGTGGCACCGTGCGACCTAATCGCCGGGGCTTTCCCCAGCGGCTTGCAGATTCCCATCTTAGGCTGGGGGAGAGAGCCTGCTTGCAGTGTAATAATTTGCTCGCTATGAAGTGGAGGGATAATAAGAATGTTTTCATTCTTACCGCCCTTCATGCAGACACAATGGTCAAAATTACTACAGCGACTGGTGTTGTGGAGAAACCCCTCTGTGTCCACGAATATAACCAAAATATGAGCTCAACGGCCAGTTGTTGGTGCCGTACCTAATTGCCCGTAAGGCCAGACGCTGGTACAAGAAAGTGTCTGTTTATTTATTTCAATTGGCTTTGCTGAATGCTCATGTGCTGTACAGAGCTTCAGGATGGACTGGATCCTTCCTTAAATTCCAGGAAGAGATCATCAGAGCCCTTCTGTTTTCGGATGGTGCTCCACCTCCCCTTCCCCAACCAAATGCAGTAAGCCGCTGCATGAGAGACATTTTCTTTATGTCCTCCCGAGTACCCCTACCCAACGAGCCCCCCAAAAAAGATGGCCTAGGAAACCGGAAGCTACGAGCATTTTATGACTTAGATTTTGCCGAATGTAAACAGTGCCATTGGGAAAGAATTTTATCACACCGATCTTGGTGTGGTCAGATGCTTTGAGGGCAGAGGAGAGATCTAGGGTCTAATAGACCCCAATTTTTTTCAAAAAAGAGTACCTGTTACCACCTATTGCTATCATAGGGGATATTTACATTCCCTGAGATAACAATAAAAATGATAAAAAAAAAATGAAAGGAACAGTTTGAAATTAAGATAAAAAAGCAAAAAAAAAAAAAAAATCATCATTATCATTATTCAATCACTTGGGACAAAAAAAAATAATATTTAATGGGCTCAACATGCCTCTCAGCAATTTCCTTCGGGTGTCTACTTTCCAAAATGGGGTTATTTGTGGGGGGGGGGGGGGGTTGTACTGCCCTGCCATTTTAGCATCTCAAGAAATGACATAGTCAGTCATAAACTAAAAGCTGTGTAAATTCCAGAAAATGTTCCCTAGTTTGTAGATGCTATAACTTTTGCGTAAACCAATAAATATACACTTATTGACTTTTTTTACCAAAGACATGTGGCCGAATACATTTTGGCCTAAATATATGACTAAAATTGAGTTTATTGGATTTTTTTATAACAAAAAGTAGAAAATATCATTTTTTTTCAAAATTGTTGGTCTTTTTCCGTTTATAGCGCAAAAAATAAAAACCGCAGAGGTGATCAAGTATCATCAAAAGAAAGCTCTATTTGTGGGAAAAAAAGGACGCAAATTTCGTTTGGGTACAGCATTGCATGACCACGCAATTAGCACTTAAAGCGACGCAGTGCCAAATTGTAAAAAGTGCTCTGGTCAGGAAGGGGGTAAATCCTTCCGGGGCTGAAGTGGTTAAATATCGTGCCTGGGGGGTGTCTATAGTATGCCTATAAAGTGGCACATTTTTCCAGTGTTTAGAACAGTATTATAGCACAATGACATTTCTAAAGGAAAAATTGTCATTCAAAACTGATTGCGGTTGTAATGAATTGTCAGGTCTCGGCAATATAGATACAGATAATTGAATAAAAGATCATGGGATCCCCCATCTATTACCAGGCCCTTTGGGTCTGATATGAATAATAAGGGGAACCCCGAATCAAAATTTAAAAAAAAAATTGCGTGGGGGTCCACCTAAAATACATACCAAGCCCTTCGGGTCTGATATGGAAATGAAGGGGAACACTGCACCAAATTTTTAAAAAATGGTGTACGGGTCCCCCAAAATCCATACCAGACCCTTATCCGAGCACGCAACCTGGCAGGCCGCAGGAAAAGAGGTGGGGACAAGAGAGTGCCCCCCCTCCTGAACCGTACCAGGCCACATGCTCTCGACATGGGGAGGGTGCTTTGGGGTAGCCACCCAAAGCACCTTGTCCCCATGTTGATGGGGACAAGGGCTTCATCCCCACAACCCTTGGCCAGTGGTTGTGGGGATCTGTGGGCAGGAGGCTTATCGGAATCTGAAAGCCCCCTTTAACGGGCCCCAGATCCCGGCCTCTCACCTGTGTGAATTGGTAACGGGGTACAAATGTACCCCTACCATTTCACAAAAAAAGTGTCAAAATGGTAAAAAAAACAAGAGACAGCTTGGGACAAGTCCTTTATTAAAAAGTAAAAAAATAAAAATGGACCGAAAGAAAAGCCACAACCAACCCACCTCCGTGGGAGGCTCCCACTGTCTGATGCGTCTTTGCTGTGACAGCTCTTATATAACTGAGGACAGGGCCACCCAGTGACGTAACCGTGTGACCCTGCCCCTCTCTGATGCACGGGAGCTTCCCCATGGCTTCCCCATGGCTTCCCTGTGGCGTCAGAGGGGGACGAGGCCACCCAGTGACGTAACCCTGTGGCCCGTCACTGAACAATTTAACGGTCATTACATGATGGCACTATCGTTTGCTCTCATGGCCAAATGTTCATTTTTAGAAAATGGGTTCAGCCGATTTTTCGTATAGTGTATGGTCAGCATTAATCGGGCTCTAATATGAACCCAGCTCACACTTGAACCATTAGTGTGCCTGTTTTTACCAAAATCCTATCCTGGACTGCCTTGCCATGCCCTTGCCCTGCTATAGAGAATACCCAATTTGTAAGAGTGTTTTGCTGCCTAGTTGCATAGAAGGGACAAAAATCCAAGGAGCACCTTTGGGCTTTCAAGGGGCATAAATCAAGCACCTAATTTCCTGGATACCTGTAATATTTTGGAGGCTATGAAACACAGGGACAGTAGAAACACCCACAAAATTAAATAAATTCCAAAAGAAAACACCAAAAATGTTTTTTAGAAGGCATAGTAAGTCTTTTGAAGATTTAATTATTTTTCCTACAAGTTTTTGGAGATGTACAAATACATTTTTTTATACAAAGGTATGAATAGAATATTTATAACACTGAGTATAAAAATACCACAAATGTGGGATGTTTTTGGAGCTTCACTGAATAGAGGGGCCAAAAGTCTAAGGAGCATCTTCATGTTTTCCAGGGATAAATTACTTATTCAATTTCCTGTCTACCTATCACATTTTTCAGAAGGGACTGCACTGCTCGTGCTTGCCTGCTGCAGTTTAGTAGGATGTTCAGTGCTTGGTGATGTAGTATGCCTGATCCCTTTAGCAGGGGCCCCTTTATCCTCTGAATCAAAGGTAACAGTTAATGAACCACTGCTTTCCACAGGTTCATACTAAGAATATGAATATGACTGTGAGGTCTCCCCACTGTCTCAAAGTAATACTCAAAATTTACAAAAAAATAAATAATTCTTGTGCTTAGTGTAAAAAGTTAATTGAGCAGAAAAGCAGCACAACATAACTGTCTGAATACAAGACAAAAGCAAACATATAAAACACAATAGCTGCGCTAGTCCTATAAGACCAATAATGAAACAGTAAAACTCAATATGCAGGAAAAAATGAATTCAACACGATATGTAAAGTGTACTCAATTACATTTAAAATCAGTGATGTTAAAAAGTGCAAGTCCCTTTTAAATGTGAAGTCATATGAAAAAAAGTACTTTGTGAAAGTAAGCAGTTCTTAGCCACATGATGTGATGTGTCAAAAAATACTAAACTCCAGTGCTGTTAACTTCACAGCTATAGCCAGTGAATCTCATTATACACCATCATAACTGACCAGAAGCAGCTTTAGAGCCACAATAGATGAAGAACAAAGGCAGATCACATCATGTAATACCACTTAACAATTCTGTTATTTTATTCAAAGAAAATTACTCACAATTAGACATGGGCCGAACCACCCCCAGTTCGGTTTACGGCAGAACTTTCGAACATCGCAAAACATCAGAACCAAATAATGAACCCCATTAAAGTCTATAGGAGCCAAACTGGAAAAATCAAAAGTGCCTATTTTGATAGCTTATATACAAGTAATTGGGCATACAAAGGGTATGGAGGTCCGGGAACTGCCCTGTTGGACATGTATCAATGAACACGACGTTTGTAAAAAACATAATTTTTAAATGAGCAGTTATTTACTGATACTTAAAGCAAAATCATAAAAATTATAAATCACAATAAAAATAAAAAATTCCTTTAAATATAGTGCCTGTGGGGTCCCCTTAGTCTGCCTGTAAAGTGGCACATCTGTGCCCTGTATAGAACCTGCTGCAGCAATAATGAGGTTTATTAAGCCAAAGAAATTATATTTTCCCTGCAAGCTTTCTTTATTTGGTAAACAACGGATTGGGAAGCCAGTCTGTATGATGTGGCCACAATTTAGTGCACTCGGAAAATAGATTAGACATTTTTTGGATAAATTCTGGTGTCTCTTTCGCAGACTTTGGATAGAAGTAACAGGTGCAAACAAATTGAGCTTTGGATTTTGGTGGTGCCTTCACGTCGTAACTCTATAGAGGTACTCTTGATGAAAGCAAAAATTGGCCTTGCTGTCAAAAATTTAAATGTCAAACAGTTGCAGAAAATATGGTCCTTGGGTGTCAGTGGGGCCCTCACACCATAACCCTATAGAGGTACTCTTGATGAAAGCAAGAATTGGCCTTGCAGTCAAAAATTGAAATAATATGCACCTGTCAAACAGGTGTGGAAAAATTGCTCTTTGGGTGTCGGTGGTGCCTTCACAATGTAACCATTTGAAGTGCCTTTATCTATTAAACACAGAATAGATAAACCATTAACTGACACATCAGTCATTGGTTCTGTATTTTGTCCCAAATTCAAGACAGCAAGCTCAGGGAAAGGAATTAAATTTTCATCAATCAGATCACCATACTCCACCTCATCCTAGCAGAAACAACATGCAAGATAACCCATCCTACCGCACTTGAAGCAAGGTTTTACTTCTCTGTGGGATCATCTGCTGAAACCGAGCCCTCACCTTTGGGGCATTTCTGACATACATTTTAGTTCTGCAAGGCTTAGCTTGCATTCCCCGTCTATCAGGGATTCCATAGTTTGAAACATAGCCTATGTGGGTATCAGAGCCAACATACCCTACCCCTGAAGGTTGGTATGTGGGTGTAGCCTCAGAAACCTGAACAGTTGAGACCTGCACCTCAATACTCTCCCTAAGCAGTTCTACTTTCTCAGGTACGGGAACATGGTGTACATTCACTATTTTATTTTTATCATTTTTCTCTATTTTTCTCTTTTTAATCTCAAAGATTCTTTGAGCAATATCCACTAGTTCCAGTGCTGGCTTCTTTCTCCATTCCATTCCTGTAACAATCCCCCTATGAAAGTGTTAACCAGATCGTGTCTGGACAAAATCAGTTTTATCTACTGGGATCAAATCCACATGCTTTCCAACCGCATCCTTGAACCTATTTCAGTATTCTAATGCCCCGTACACACGGTCGGATTTTCCGACGGAAAATGTGTAATAGGACCTTGTTGTCGGAAATTCCGACTGTTTGTAGGCTCCATCACACATTTTCCATCGGATTTTCCGACACACAAAGTTTGAGAGCAGGATATAAAATTTTCCAACAACAAAATCCATTGTCGGAAATTCCGATTGTGTGTACACAAATCCGACGGACAAAGTGCCACGCATGCTCATAATAAATAAAGAGATGAAAGCTATTGGCCACTGCCCCGTTTATAGTCCCGACGTATGTGTTTTACGTCACCGCGTTCAGAATGATCGGATTTTCCGACAACTTTGTGTGACCGTGTGTATGCAAGACAAGTTTGAGCCAACATCCGTCGGAAAAAATCCTAGGATTTTGTTGTCGGAATGTCTGAACAAAGTCTGACTGTGTGTACGCCCTATTATACATCCTCATACATTCTTTGGACCACCTTTATTAATCATTTATAAGATTATTTTCTATCTTCTATAATATTTTCAGCAGTGCCATTCTTTCTTGCTTCCACATCCAATCTTTGTACACATCATCTACACTATTTCTTCTTTTTAGTTGCTTGATAAATTCTATTGCCGAGTCAGAAACTGCAGCAGCAGCAATGTCTGCCTGCTCTGTGTTCTCACTCACTGCCACAGATCCTACTGACCCCTCCCTTTCTGGAGCCGTAGGAGCAGCTGCAATTGCTAGCTGTCCCAGTGCACACAGATAGGGAGAGATTAAATCATTAGCTAACTCATCACTTACTTCTTGCTTTAATATTCCCTGTTCAGAAGCACCCTTATTTTTGGCAAACACATTCCAGACATCTGTGTACTTTTCTGGCATTGCACAATCAATCAGAATCCACATATTCCTGTAGGTAGCCTGTTGAGTCTTTTGTACCCATGTTACCTTTTTATACCACTTTGTTGGACACTTTTCAACATTTGGCAAATCTGCTACTATGGCTCTGATCTTTCCTTTTATCTGCAGGGGTGAGGTTAACTCCTGCTTCTCGGAGGGCTTTTGCTTGATACCGAGTGAGGACTGGTGAGGAATCTTGGGCTAACGGGCTTGTAGTTTTTTCTAATCTCTTAAATTTGGCTAAGGCGTTCCACCCTGGTGAGGTGTATTGCCATGGATCCCCATATTTATCGAAAAAACAGTTTTCTCCCTCGGTATCAATCAATGGTAATATACAATGCCTTCACTGAGACATAGATCTAGTTCCTTTTACCTCCTGAGGGGTCTCATATCTCATCTCTATGACACTATGGCACTATGTTTTCTATTGCGGGTTCGGCGCTTCTGCCGAATTTGGCTATTGCTCTGGTGTTGCAAATGCTGACAGAGTGGGCAAAGCTGTTGCACCGTGACCTGGAAGGGGACCAGTTTCCATCTGCCTTCACAAAATTAGCGGACCAACTGGTCCAGGGGCTGCAGTTTGTCTGTGATGCCTCTTTGGATGCAGCTCCTTTGCTTTCTAAGCTGTCTGTTTCAGCAGCAGTGCTTAGACGGGTATTGTGGCTGAATTGTTGGACTGCGGACCAGGCCTCAAAGAAGGCCCTAGCTGATCTGCCTTTTCAGGGCGATCATTTATTCGGGACCACTCTGGATGATATCATTAAGAATGTCACAGGGGAAAGAGTACTTTTCTTCCACAGTCAAAGAAAACGAAGGAGCCAAGTCACAAGCGTGGCCCTTCCTTCTCTGCACACAGAAAGTTTTTTCGTCCCTCAGGGTCCACTGACAAAGGCTCAAAGTCTTTCAAGCCCCCCCTGGGAAGTTCTAAGCAGCCCTGGTCGGGCAAACCAAGAGCGGGTTTCTCTAGACCCCCAGATAAGGCTCTTTCGGCATGAAGGCGCCCTCACCTGTAGTCCGGGTGGGGGGACGTCTTCGCTGGTTTCCGGGCCCGTGGACCTCTCTGATAAAAAGTAAGTGGGTCCACAAAATGATTCTGTCTGGTTACAAGATCAAGTTCCAAATCCTCCGCTTTGTTGTGGGAGAGGAGCATTATCAGTTTGCGGTGTTACCCTTTGGTCTCACCTCCACTCCTCGGGTCTTCACCAAAGTGTTGGCCCCGGTTCTGGCGCTGCAGCACCAGTGGGGAATTTCTGTTCTGGGCTATATGGATGACCTTCTGCTGCGAGCAGAGTCCTCAGCGGCCCTGAGGGGCGACATGGACATCACTGTTCAGACTCTGGCAGATTTTGGGTGGCTGATGGTGGACTTGCATGCGGGTACTGGGCCTGATGGTGTCTACGTTCGAGGCTGTCCCGTTTGCTCAGTTTCATACGAGACCCCTGCAAAAGGATATTTTGTTAAAATGGGACAAATGTGCCGAGTCTCTAGACAGTCAGATTCGGCTGAGTCAAGGAGCCAAAGGGTCCCTGATCTGGTGGCTTCGTTCCCCGGCTCTTCGGCAGGGAAAATCTTTTCTCCCGCTGTACTGGATGGTGGTCACCACCGATGCCAGTCTGTCCGGGTGGGGAGGAGCCCTGGGCCTGAACTCGGCTCAGGGTCACTGGACGCTGGAGGAATCCAGGCTACCTATCAACATCCTTGAACTTCAGGTGATCAGACTCTGTCTGGATCATTGGATGGATCGACATCAGGGGCTCCCGATACGGATCCAGTCAGACAATGCCACGGTGGTGGCCTATGTCAACCACCAGGGAGGAACGAGGAGTGTGTTAGCCGGCCTGGAAGTATCCATCAAGTATTGGACCAAGGGGAGTGGTCTCTCCATCAGGAGGTATTTCAACAGATCTGCCTACGCTGGGGATCTCCAGAGGTAGATCTGATGGCATCCCGAAACAACAGGAAGGTGCAGAGGTTTGTGGCCAGGTCTAGGGACCCTCTATCGGATGCCTCAGATGCTCTAGTCACTTCGTGGGGCCAGTATTGTCTGATCCATGCCTTTCCTCCTCTCAAGCTTCTGCCACTGCTGTTGCACAGGATTGAGGCCGAAGGAATTCTGGTCATTCTAGTGGCCCCAGACTGACCTCGTTAGTCCTGGTACGCCGACCTGGTGCGTCTGGTCGCAGATGCCCTCTGGTGGCTGCCTCTCAGGGAGGATCTGCTATCTCAAGGGCTGGCCTTCCACCCTGCCTTATCATTGCTGGCTTTAACGGCCTGGCTATTGAAAGCCAAGTTTTGAAGGATAGGGGCTTATCTGCGTCGGTCATTCCGATGCTGCTCAGACGTAGAAAGTCTTCTTCCAGGAAGGTATATTATAGGACGTGGACAGTGTATATTTCATGGTGTGAGTTAGTGGGGTTTCACTTTCCTTTTCGGTGGCTCGGATTTTGACTTTTCTTCAGAGGGGCGTTGAAAAGAATTTGGCCTTGAGTACTGTCAAGGGCCAGGTGTCTGCCTTGGCGGTTTTCTTTCAACGATCCCTGGATTCGCATTCCCTGGTGTGTACCTTCATTCAGGGAGTGCGACATGTGGTTCCACCAGTGCAATCTTCCTTGCCACCATGGGACTTGAATCTGGTACTTTCAGTACTACAGAAGTCTCCGTTTGAAGATATTTGAGAAATTCCCCGGCTCATGCTGTCACAGAGGGTGGCCTTCTTGGTGGCTATTACTTCTGCTCGCAGGGTGTCAGAGTTGGCGGCGCTATCCTGTCGCACGCCCTACCTGGTGATTCACGAGGACAAGGTGGTGCTTCAGCCTTGTCCTTCCTTCCTTCCCTGATTTCCATTTAAATGAAGATATTGTGTTGCCTTCTCTATGTCCCCGGCTGCAACATCTGAGGGAATTGGCCTTGCACACCTTGGATGTGGTACGGGCAGTCAGGGTATATTTGGCGGCCACTGAGTCTTTTCGAAGGTCAGACTCTGTTCGTGATCACGGATGGGCCAAAAAAGGGGCTATCTGCTTCCTCAGCGACCATCTCTAGATGGATCAGGTAGACCGTGACTCAGGCCTATGCTATCAAGGGTCAGGTTCCTCCCTTCCTGGTGAAGGCACACTCGACTCGGGCACTGAGTGCCTCCTGGGCCTTCCATCATCAGTCATCAGTAACACAAGTTTGCAAGGCAGCCACCTGGTCGTCGGTGCACACTTTCACAAAATTTTACAAAGTGGATGTGCTGGCATCTGCGGATGCTTCTTTTGGCCGCAAGGTTCTGCAGGCTGTGGTCTAGAGGGTTTTTTCCCTTGTGAAGGGTTTTTTTGCTGGTCAGGTGGGCTCCAGGTTGTTTTCACTGAGTTTGTCTGCTTGGCCTGGGGTTTAGTTGTTTTTGTTGGCTGCCCCACCCCTCACGTTTGGCACTGCTTTGTGACATCCCTATGGTTCTGAATAAAGAAGGCTGTGTCTGTCAATGAACGAAAGAGAAAATAGGATTTTTGACTGTAAAATCGGTTTCTTTGAGTTAATTGACAAACACAGCACCCACCCCTCTATGGAGTTTTTAATACTTCTGATACTGCCTGTTACATAACTGAAGGCCTGTAGCAGAGAGGGGTGTGTATATAACCTAGGACTGCCCATGGGCATAGCCAAGTCTTTTTGTCTGCCTAGTGTCCTATACCTGTAGGGGGCGATATAACCCTATGGTTTTGAATAAAGAAGGCTGTGTCTGTCAATGAACTAAGAGAAATGGATTTTACAGTAAGTCAAAAATCCCATTTTTTATATTCTTTATGGGTGATTTTACACCATTTTACATGATGTTTAAGAGCCTCTGGCTCTCCGCTTACCACCATTTTAACGATGGAGGCACTTCACTTTCCCTAGTTAACCCATAGCTTGCCATTATGGGTGAGATGCTTTTATTAAAAATATTTCCCATTTCCTTTTGTTTAATTTTACGTTACTCCCTTCAGAAATTTTTCTTTACCTTTTTTTTTTTTTTAAATTTTTCATTACCTTTTTCAGAAAATTTTCATTAACTCTTTTAGAAATCTTTCATTACCTCTTTTAGAAATGATAACAATTGGAACTCGGGACCAAAAGTTCTACTCTTTAAACTAATGGCTGTGTACCAGCAGCCAAATATATCTCGAGATATCTCACTTGTTCTATTCTCATAGGGACGTCTCCTCTCTGAGTGGCAATAGGCTAGTCCCTCACTAGACTCCCTACTACAAAGAACACACAGCAGGTTATACATTCACTGTGGCTATCCGCTGAGGACAACTCATCCTAGGACCACAGATGTACAAAAAATCATACAAAAAATTCAACATTCAACAAATTCTATTCACTCTTAGAAATTGTGGTACCTGCTTAAGTACATTCCTTAAACAAAGCATATATATAAATTTATATATATATATATATATATATATATATATATATATATATATATATATAGTCATTTCAAAGGGTAAGGAAAAACAAGTACTCTTATTATTCTGACACATTGATACATGCAATTATTTAACTTATAATTTATTAGAAATAATTATTCTCAGTATTCATGCATTTAAAAAAAAAGAAAAGTGCTACCTTCTGTAGCCTCACTCCTCCCCCAGCACCTCACTCTCGCACAGCAAAGACAGTAATAATATGGGAGAAATTTCTCACCTTAGGCGCAGTTGTTGTTCCTCCTACAGTGGGTTAAGAGCCGGAGGTGGAGATACAGTCAAGAAGACATGATTCGGGGTCACCAACAGTGACCCATCCGGTCGGAGTTGTGCCCCACTTGGTGCATGAAGCCATCCCTGGTAGGGACTTCCCTAAGTTTTGGGAACTCTGGGATCATCTCAGTCTCAACTCTGGGATCGTCTCGACTCAGTGGCACAGCCAAAACTCCTGGCCGGCACCGACAATGTAGGTTCAGGGGACTCCTCTCAGTTTTCTCCAGGTTTTCCTTTCTCAGTTATGACGGGGGAACTGGAGGAGCCAGAGGACGTCACCACAAGCAGTGAAGGTGGACAGCCATCTGCTGACTCTGAGGCTACATTGGAGTTTGCTGATCTTAATGTGCACAAGGAAAACTTTGGTACCGAGCAGAGAAAAGACCCTACCCTTGCCAGAGCCAGGGAAAAAGTAGTAGTGATTAATGATGTACCTGTCGAACCAGGGGACAGGCCCTGTTTTCCCTATTTCAGCAGCAATGAGGATTTACTGTATCTAGTATGTAAAAAGAATGAGGAAATTGCTGAACAGTTGGTTGTCCCTAAGCCATACAGACGGGTGGTGTTGGAACTTGTCCATGGGCACTTGCTAGGAGGTCATTTCGGGGTTGAGAAAACCACAGAAAGGCTGATTCCCAGGTATTACTGGCCCCACTACCCCATTTCTGAAGTCCTTTAGTGCTCTTACCCATTATTGAAGTGCCCTTTGAGAGGATCGCCATGGACCTGGTGGGCCCACTCCCTAAGTCTGCTTGCGGTCATCAGCGTATTCTTACAATCATGGATTACGCTACCCGTTACCCTGAGGCAGTTCCCTTACACACTGCATCTGCTAAGAACATTTCCAAAGAGCTATTCATGGTGTTCAGTCATGTTGGGATCCCTAAGAAAGTCCCTACAGACCAGGGCATTTGTTTCATGAATAACTAGGGAGTTGTGCAAATTATTTAGGGTGACACAATTGCGAACCTTTGTGTACCACCCTCAAACTGATTGCTTGGTGGAACACTTCAATAAAACATTAAAGAGCATGTTAAAAAAGGTTGTTGACAAGGATGGGAAAAACTGGAACTTCCTGTTTCCATACTTGATGTTTGCCATCAGGGAGGTTCCCCAGTCCTCTATGGGGTACTTTCCATTTGAGTTGCTTTATGGGAGACACCCTGGGGGACTCATAGATATAGCCAAGGAAAGCTGGGAGGGGGAGCAGACACCCCACAAAAGTGTCATTGAGCATATCGCTCAAATGGAGGACAGGATTAGAACAATCATGCTGGTGGTAAAAGAAAACTTACTGCAGGCCCAAGCAGCCCAACAGAGAATATACAATGGGGGGCCCAACTCCGTGTTTTCTCACCTGGTGACAGGGTCCTGGTGTTAGTTCCCACCGTTGAGAACAAATTCCTGGCTAAGTGGCAGGGTCCCTTCAAAGTAATTGAAAGAGTTGGGGAGGTCAATTACAAAGTATATCAACCAGGTAAAAGGAAGCCTGAACAGATTTACCACATGAACCTGGTAAAGCCCTGGAAGGATAGACTGGCATTAACTACGAGGTCCCTCCCAGTAACGCCTAAGAGTACTGAGTCCCCTCTGATCGCTGAGGTCATGATACCAGACATCCTGTCGTATTCCAAAAACAGGAAGCTAGGGAGTTCCTGATAAGGAATAGAGTGAAATTTTCAGTTACCTGGCAAGACTTCAGCAGTTCAGCATGATTTTGTTACTGATCTTGGGGTCCGTGTCAAGCTCAAACCATACTGAATTCCATAAGATAGAAGAAAGGACATCAGTGATGAAGTTAAAATGACATTGGAGCTAGATGTCATTGAGGAATTAAATAGTGACTGGTCTAGCCCCAAAACCGAATGGCACTTGGAGGTTCTGTAACGATTTTAGGAAGCTTAATGCAGTGACAAAGTTTGACACGTACCCAATGCCCAGGGTAGACAAACTTATAGACTGACTTGGCAAGGCCCGCTATCTGACCACTTTGGACTTGACAAAAGGTTATTGGCAAATACACCTGACTGGTAGCGCTAAAGAGAAGACTGCACTTGTGACCCCGGAGGGTTATTTTCAATATAAAAAAATGCCTTTTGGGTTGCAAAATGCCCCTGCGACATTTCAGAGGGCCATGGATAGGACCCTAAGACCCCACTGACAGTATGCAGCAGTGACCCTAAGATGCCACCGACAGTATGCAGCAGCCTATCTGGACGATATAGTGGTACATAGAACTGACTGGGAGTCTCACTTGCCCCGTGTCCAGGCTGTCCTTGATTCCCTCTTCAAAGAAGGTATTACAGCAAATCCAAAAAAATGTGCAATTGGTTTAGAGGAAGCCAGGTTTTTGGGCTACACTATTGGCCGTGGAGTCATTAAACCACAAGTGAATAAAATAGAAGCCATCCAGGAGTGGCCAAGCCCTGCAAACCAGAAGCAGGTCAGGGCCTTTCTTGGGATTGCGGGGAATTATAGAAGGTTTATCCCAAATTTTGCAACTATAGCTGCCCCACTGACAGACCGTATGAAAGGGAAAGACTCTGTAATGGTGAAATGGTCCCCAGTAGAAGAGGAATCTTTCTAAGTCCTGAAGAAGGCTCTTTGTGCACAGCCAGTACTGTACTGATGTAGGTATCGGGGCAGTATTGCCACAGGTACACAATGGGGAAGAACACCCTGTGGTGTACCTAAGCAGAAAGTTCAATGACCATGAGAAAAAGTATGCAGTCATTGAAAAAGAAGGTTTAGTGGGCAGTAGACTTGCCTAAGATATTATATGTTAGGGCACCAGTTAGTATTAATAATTATATAATGCAAAGAGATGCAGCACTAGAGAGAAGATTGGTGAAAAGAAAGTGAAGGAAAAGGCTAAGGCATAGTCTCATCAGCATCAAATAATAATAATTGAACAAAACTAATTAATAAGCTCACATGCAAATTAATAAAAAATAAAGTGGATATCTGTATAAAAGTGAATAAACACCAAATCTAATCAAAATATCAATGAGTGAAAACATTTTTTCTGTATATAGAAACCTTAAGTAATACAACAGATGGGTGACACATATATAATAAAATGTGTAAAGAAGAACCCACAAGAAAAAACAGTCCTGAAAAAAGTGACCAAAAAAGGAAGCAACCATAAAAAGTGCCAAGAAGAGCAAACGAAGAAAATCTTCTGTGTCTTGTCACACACAGAGTTGAAAAATCAAATGCGCTTACCTGGCGGCGATGACTGCTATTACGGCAGTCTCGCCCAGCACAGGGAAATCGGTCTCCCAACAACCATAACGCACAGCAACCGCTAGCAGCAGATGATTCCCAGGGATACAAACAAAAATATTCCATAGTATAATACGTCCAAAAGGATTGATTTATTGAATATAAAAATACACTTACAGGATCGCAGTATTAAAAGGGCAGCGGAATAATGCAGCATAAAAAACTCTGGCGTCTCCGTCTGTACCTCCACTTCCTAGGTTCGTGTATAGCCCGTTCGAGATAAACATGATAACGTTGTAGGCTCCTCCGTACGGGTTTCGTCATGATAGGACGTCGTCTGGGGATTGGCCAAGCTGGAGCGTCATCACGTATGGGCAATATATACACTACAAGCGCCATCTTAACTGAGGGCAATTTAGTTACTGCAATTAAGATGGTTCAGCCATCTTGATTGCTGGCCGTCAATGCACATTAAGAAGCTAGAATCAATCTGTGAAGTGGAGGAAAAGGGAAGCGCCATCTTGTGGTGAAAAAATATACTGGTTAATATACACTCGGAAGGCAAAAAACAAACCATGAAGGGATGCAACAGACATCAGACACCGCAACTAAACTAAAAATTAATACGTCAGCCATACATGAAAGCTCTAATAAAAATAATAAATACAATCTTAGAACACTGAAGTACATGTTGATATGAATATTTATCCGCATATAATATTAGATAAAAATTAAATAAAAATTAAAAAGAAGAATGAACTGATGAAATTAAAAAAATTAAAATTAAAAATTAGGAATTATTTATAAAACAATTTATGTCCCAATCAACGTTTAACCCAAAAGGAACAAAATATTTCATAATGAAGATCCACTTAGTCTCAAGTCTAGAAATGGATCTAACTTTATTTGTACCTCTCCAGTGGGGGTGTATCTTATCAAAAGCTAGAAAAAGAGTACCCTTCAATTTTTTATTGTGATGTTTGGCGTAATGTCTAGACAAGTTGTGTTTGGTGAAACCTCGCTTTATATTAGCCACATGTTCTGATAGGCATACATGTAATTGATGTTTCTTTCATCCAATATACTGTCTAGAGCATGGGCACTGGATAAGATAGACGACATATTGAGTGGAACATGTAAAAAATGACTGAATGTCGTATATCTTATTTGCGGATGTAGATTGAAAAGTCTCACATTTTCTACCCAAAAAGGAGTTAATTTGGCAGATACTGCATTTACGGCAGGGAAAAAAACCTTTTATAGTATAAAAAAAAGAGATGGTTTTAGGGGGATCTATAACGTTCTTGGCAACACTGTGTCGCAATGAAGGGGCACCCCTGTATATCATTACTGGTCTATCAGAAATGACCGCCCCAAGAACTTTGTCATTTTTACGTATATTCCAGTGTTTCTGGAAAAAAATTTTAACAGAAAAGTGTTGATTCGAATAGCCAGTGATCATGGAGCAACCAAACTTGTTGTCAGGTACTGGACTAGGTTTTACTTCCCTATGTAACATAAGGGCCCTGTCCATATTGGCACCCTGGATTATGGTGGTATCAATATCGCTTTCAGAATAGCCTTTATCAAGAAAACGTTATTTTAGTATGTAGGCTTGCTGATGGTATTCTGAAATATCAGTGCAATTGAGCCTGATACGCTGAAACTGGCCCTGAGGAACAGCCCTTAGCCAAGCTGGATGATGACAGATAGAAAGTGAGATGTAAGCGTTTCTATGGGTGGCCTTAAAATGTGTATTAGTAGTAAAGCGGCCATTCTTGACCAAGATGTTAAGGTCAAGGAAATTAATCTCAGAACAACTGATTTCAAATTGAAGGGATATACCCCTATCATTCCGATTCAGTTGTGCAAAAAAACTTTCAAGGGAAGCTTGATCACCATCCCACAGGAGAAGAACATCATCTATGTACCTTCTCCATACACGTAGCTCTTTGGGGGGATTGCTATCAATGACCTCCATCTCCCATCTGGCCATAAATAAATTGGTCAGACTGGGCGCAAATTTGGCGCCCATGGCCACGCCACAAATCTGCAGAAAAAAAATCACCACCAAACCAAAAATAATTATGGCCTTTTGCAAAACTTAAAAGTGATAAAATAAATTCTTTTTGAGGCCGGGGTAGAGAGGAATCTTGATCTAGATAGTAACTCACTGCCTCAAAACCCTGCTGGTGGGAAATGATGGTGTATAGAGAGGCCATATCTGCCATAGCAAGAATGTAGCTCTCTCTCCACTCACATCCTTTTTTTTTTTATTAAGAATACCTTGCTCAAAACCCCTATCAATCAATGCCTGAAGTTCTTTTTTGAATTTGATTGTGGGGTTTGAGGCCAAAGGCAGATATGTATCACGATCGGAAAGAAGTCTATTCATTTCTTCCAGATAGTGAATTTTATCTAAAATAACGACCCCTCCACCTTTATCCGCAGGACGTATGACGATGTCATTCCGTTCGCAGATTTTTGTTAGGTGATGGTGAAAATCACTTTGTTGGTTCCTTGGGCATTTGAGTGCAATTAGATCCTTGATAACAATTTCCTTAAAAACTTGTATGGAGGGAGCAATAGGACCTGGGGGATTAAATAATGAGGCATTAGACAAGTTAGTGTGTCTGATGGGGACATTAATTACATGATTAGAAGCAACCGGGGGTGCTGAATTAACCACACCACCAGTTGTAATGGAGGGCCTATTAATAGAAGGTAAAGGACTTTGATTGCCGATTGGATTTAAGATAAAATGTCTCTTAATGTTCATCTTTCGTATGAACTTATGTACATCAATAAATGTCTCGAATTTGTTCAATCTATGTGGGGGGCAAACTTGAGGCCTTGACTCAGAACTTTTTGTTTACCCGCAGAAAGTTGGACTGTACTCAAATTAAACACACCACTAATGGTTACTGTTTTCTTTTCTTTGGACCGGATCCTCCTCCCCCCTCTGGTGCCTCTCGTTCTTCGTATCCTCTTTTTACTCTGTTGTTGTTCCTGGGAAAAAAACGAGTCTGACTCCCTTCTGAAAAATTCTGAGGTGAGTCCTGATAGTCATTCCTAGGATGATTAATCATCATATTGGTTAGGGTGTCTAACAACAACGTGATTGTCCTCATTAAAACCATCCCGATGATAAGAAAGGGGAGTGAATCTGTTATGCAAAGGAATCTCCCTCCCCCGTGTTAGATTCAACTTTTAAATAAGTTGCTTATAGTTTATATTGCTTTGCCAAATTATTGCTTCTTATAGGAATTAAGACACAGAGTCAGGTATGTCTGTATCAAAGTTCTCAGCATAATGGACTGCTGCTCTTTACTTCTTTCAAAAGGCCTTTTTATAGGCAATTATACAAACAATAGCATCAGCACAGCCCCCCCACACAGGGCAAGGGTAAACAACAACAGGAGTCACCTGGGCTACGAACACAAGCTTCAACACCATGGCAATATAGTTACAAGAAAACAAAAGCAGCTTCAATTGAGTTCAACAGCCAAAAAGTTAAAAACAGATTTACATGTAGGCATCATATTAAGTGAGAACTCTAAATTAAATCCCTGACCTTATCAATTTCCCCCTTTGACATCATCCTCTCCTTCCCCCTGGGTCCTCATGAATAAGTTCTAGTCAGTTTTTCCCCAGAGTCCTTTCCCTGACCGCGAGTTGTCAGAGGGGTAGAACCCATCCCCCTAGGTATTACCAACATCTTAAAATTCAAGAAGAGGAGTTTTATAGGAGTAGGGTGATGTCAATACACATTTATCGGTATGCCCTGTCTATTCTCCTAATTTTCCTATTTATTTTCCTGTATACACATATATTCGTGATTGTAAGGGATATTAATATTAGAATAATAATTACCATTGGACTTAACAACCAGTGAAAGGTATTGGTTGCTGTAGAAGACATTCCACTAAATATATCCCACCAATGTGGTGCAGTATCCTGTTGTATCTGTGAGGAAAGATGTACTAGTCTACCTTTGTCAATAATTGCGGATACAAGGTTATTCTGTAGGGTATGTTCTAGTGTTTCTATGTGTTGTCTTAACAACTCTGATTGTTCCAAAACCTGTTTTAGTGGGTCTAAAGAAATTATAAAGGGTGTAGTGTCAGTGAGATTATGTACCTCATAGACTGAAGAGAATATCTTATCGGCGTCTGGTTCAAAAAGATAGGTGTCATTACCCCATTGTAATATTTTAATCTTTTTTATACATCCCGCAAACGGCGCCGATTTATTTAATGCTGACATGGTGCGGTTATCATTAGTAATAATACAAATATGCTGGGGTCCTATTTCTATGAATCTATTGTCCACATTTATCGGTGTTCTTTGCATTTTGCATATGCTAGTTTGGTATTTTAACAAGCAAGGTTCATATACTGGGGAACTTCTGCCACATACCATTCCCTTATTAGTTCCTTCACATAGAGTTAAATCATGGGTTCTGTTTCTTTTATCTACATATTTCCCATATATTTCTGGATACCAAAACTCGTCTTTAATTACTAGTGGCATGACCACTATTTTACACATTTCCATTACATCTTCTACCCAGTATGCTTCGAACCTTCCTACACACCATTTCTCCTCACATTCTATCTTATCCCCTTTTACTTGGAACCATACACCATCGTCAGTTAAACCCTTAAAATATTTCATCCAGGTATGATAATTTCCCAACTGTAGTTCAGTCCTGGCCCTATTTATTTGTATATGATAGGATAAGAGGTTAAAAGAGCACTGTGTGAAATTTACAAACTGTTGATTTTGATTCCACAGCTGGAGCTCTGCTCCTATCGTGTGATTTATTAACCCTCCCAAAAATTGTAATAGGGGTATTTCTTGCAATTGGGTTTCAAAAGTGGTGGGTAACCATTTGCTTGTGTTAGTCAAGCTGTCAGCTATGTGTCCCCCTGCATGCTTCCATCTGTTGTTCATTTCTTCTATCTCGACCGAGTTTAAAATTCCCATCCCTGTACCTGTCAGTCCCAATAGTGTGTCGTACCATTCTCGTTTATACCTACACTCCGGTATCGGGGGAAAGGTGATATTGAATTTTATTTTTGTTTTCTGTTGTGATGTTGATACATTTATGCAAGTGTTTGGTACGGGTGTTAATATGGAAGATTCAATTGTTGGCGTTACTTCTTCCTCCATTTGTATGTGAAACCCATAGGCCTCTGCACTCCAATACCACCCATCATTTCTCTCTTCCCTCCACCAAGAGGCACAGAGGAAAGTACTGGATTGATTAACGGTAATATCTGTCAGATTAAACATCCCTTCGGTTATATTCCCTCCTTCTGCCATGACTGTTAATATTTGGTACATTTGTCCCACTACCCGTTCCCGGCCTTGTTTCCACGTCTGTGAAAGGGATATTTTATGACACCTATGGTTCTTACTATTGTTAAAGGGGAAACCCATATTATCATTCCACTGGAAAGTTACGGTTACTTCTGAGAGGGGGTCTGCCTGTATCCATGCTATACCTACATCTACATGAAACGGTCGCCTATGTCCTTCAACAGTATAATTACCCACAGTGTAATCCTTATTTATCTCATATCCTGATACATTTGCTACTTTAGGATCATCTATACTCCATTCAAAAGTCATTGTTTCTTCTACCTCAAGTACATTAATACCAGGAGTCCATGCATATATTTGTAAAACAACAATCTTCAACAAAAAATATGTAAGTAGATATTTCATCATGTTGTTTTCTCGGGTTGTTTCTTGCAATGTGATGCGTGTATCCAGGTAGGTTTTCCTTCCAGCTTTACTGAGGTGGCTGTGGTCAAGAGTACTTGGAAAGGACCTTCAAACCTGGGTTCCAATGTCTTTCTGGTGTGTTTCTTTACATATACATAATCCCCTGGTAGCAGCGTATGTGTACCTGTTATTGAATTAGGGTCTGGAAGAGAAGAATACACACTTTTGTGGATCTTAGTTAGACGTTGTTGTAATTGTATCTCATATGCAGTCAAACTATCACATTGCAATTGCATACTCTGTGGAAAGTATAAACCCAATCTAGGTGCATTCCCAAAAAGTATCTCATATGGGGATAATCCTGTCTTTCCTGTTGAAGTGTACCTTATAGAGAACAAAGCCAAAGGCAGGCATTCTGGCCAAGGCTTGTTTAACTCTTGCATGGCTTTTTGTATTTTTAACTTTATTGTCCCATTTACTCTCTCCACTGATCCTGAACTCTGTGGGTGGTAAGGGGTGTGAAAACTTTGTTGAACCCCTAACATGGTCATCACATTCTGCATGATTTCTCCTGTAAAGTGTGTCCCCCTATCTGATTCTATGGTTTCAGGAAGACCAAACCTAGGTATTAACTCAGTGATCAGTTTCTTAGCTGTGGCTTTAGCTGTAGCCGATTTTACTGGATAACTTTCGGGCCAACCTGAGAATAAATCGATACACACGAGGACAAACTCAAAGGGGCCGCTCTTAGGCATTTGTATGTAATCAATTTGCAGTCTCTGGAAGGGGTATTGGGCCCCAACCTGGTGTTTTCGTGGGGTTTTCACTTTCTGTCCTGGATTATTCAGGAGACAGATTTGGCAGGCTGCACAGTAGTTTCTTGCAGTACTACTGAATCCAGGGGCGAGCCATCCTTGGTTCACAATCCTATACATGGAATTGGAACTGACGTGTGTGGGTAGGTGAACTGCCGCTGCCATTGCTGGGTACAGAGAGGCAGGCAGGCATATTTTGCCCCCTTCCCTCCATACATTGTCAAGGTCTGGTGCTGCTCCCATTCTGACCCACTTATCTTTCTCGCTCTCCCCTGCTTGCTCCTGTAATTTACTCAGCTGCTGCCATGTTGGTTCTGGGATACTCACCACTGCTGCTAAGGTCTCAGGGCTTCCTTCCCCTAGAGCTGCCTGTTTTGCAGTCAAATCTGCAAATGCATTTCCTTTTGCCTCAATTGTTTTTGCGCTCGTGTGTGCCGCTATCTTCATGATGGCCACTCGTTTAACCTTTTGAAGATTGTTCAGGACTCTCTTAATCCCTTCACCATGTTTTACAGGTGTACCTGCTGCTGTCAGATAACCTCTAGCCTTCCATATATGGCCATAATCATGCGCTACACCATAAGCGTAGGCAGAGTCAGTGTAAATATTCCCTTCTCGTTCTTTTAAGTATTCTAGGGCTTGTTCTAAAGCTTTTAATTCTGCTTCCTGTGCTGACATGTGGGCTGGTAAGGCCTGTGCTTCAATTACCTGCGTATCAGTCACTACAGCATACCCTGTGTGATATTTACCCTTGTCATCAGCAAACCTGCTGCCATCTATGTACAAAGTGTGCTCAGCATTTAAAATTGGTGTATCTGTAACGTGTGGGAATCCCATTGTCTCCTGTTCCATGAGCTGAAAACAATCGTGTTCATCTACTTGTTTAAACAAAAGAGTGTCAGGTACCTCATTTCCTTTCTCACTAGTACTATTAGCACTATCATTCCCCCTTGCCGAATCTGGTGACTGAAGAGGCAAAAAGGTAGCCAAATTTAAGGTTGTACAGCGCTGAAAAGTAACATTTGGAGGTAAGAGTAAAGTACACTGTAACCTTAATTGCCTAGCCATTGAAATGTGTTTGGGCTGTACCTGAGACAAGATTGCATGTATGTCATGTGTGGTATGCACTACGACTGGATTGTCTAGAACAATCTCTGATGACTTATCTATGATAATTGATACTGCAGCTACCGCCCGTACACAAGACGGTGAACCTCTAGATACTGGATCTAATGCTGCTGAAAAGTAAGCGACTGGTCTTTGTTTTACATGTGCCTGTGGCAGAACACCTGTGGCATGTCCAGTGATCTCAGCAATGTACAGGTTAAATATCTTGATGTAATCTGGTATACCAATAGCCGGCGCAGAAATCAACAACTTTTTCAAAGTGATAAACGATTCATAAGCTACTTCTGTAAGCATATACGGTACAATTTTCAAACAATCGTATAATGGCTGCATCAAAGCGCTAGCATGTGGTATCCACTGTCTACAGTATGACACGATACCTAAAAACATACTCAATTGTTTGAAATTCCGTGGGGGTAACATTCCCTTTATCACTTGAACCCTCTCCTCAGTGAGATGTCTCGTACCCTGTGATATACAATGTCCCAAAAAGATAACTTTTTCCTGACACACTTGTAACTTTTTCTTATTAACCTTGCAACCTTTTTCTGCCAAAAATCGCAACAAATTAAGGGTGGTGGTCAAACAAGTTTCCTTGTCAGGGCAGCATAACAATAAATCATCCACATATTGTAACAATACACAGGAATCTGGTGGTACCCATTCTCCCAACACCGTTTGCAATGCTTGCGAATACAAGGTAGGTGAATGCGCCATACCCTGAGGTAGGCGTGTCCAGGTTAGTTGCCGATTTTTGATTGAAAATGCGAACCAAAGTTGGCATTCTTCAGCAAGCGGGACGGAAAAGAAAGCATTCGCTAAATCTATAACCGTAAAGTACATACTGGTTGATGGTATTTGTGACAGTAATGTATGTGGATTGGGTACTAAAGGTGTCATCGGGGCTAGTATTTTGTTGACCGCTCTAAGGTCTTGGACCATTCTATACTTAACCGGACTACCGGCTACTGATTTCTTTTTAACCGGGTACAAGGGAGTGTTTGCCAGTGATTTTACCTCTTTTAGAACTCCACTTTTTAAGAAGGATTGGACCTGCATTTCTATGGCCGTCTCTTGAGGTGCACTAAGTGGATACTGCTTTTGTTGGGGAAGCACTGCTCCTGGAATCAGCTGTAGGGTAACCGGAGGTATGGGCAAAAGTCCAACATCAGCTGGATGTTTCTCCCATAGTTCTCCTGGAAGGGACGACAAAATCTGATCTAAGTCTGAAGGAGGTGGGCCAGACAATTCCGATTCCTCCTCTAGGTATTGTATCAGGTTACACATCTCCATGTGTTCTTGATTATCCCCTATAGCTAAGGTGACAGTGCCATCTGGGTGATAGGTAATGTTAGCTCCTATTTTCTGCAAAATGTCAGCTCCTAACAAATTAGTTGGGGCTCCTCTGGATACCAGAAAGCGTGAAAGGAACATGTGGTTTCCTACTTTAACTTTCAGAGGTTTTGTAAGCGGGGCGTCGGCTAAAATGCCATCATATCCAGTTATTAGTAAAGTGTCAGGTGATTTTTGGCCAGGGAGTAGTTCAGAGTCAGAAAGTAACGAGCGTGAAGCTCCTGTATCGACTAAACAAGAGATTTTCTTATTACCAACCGTTATATTTGTCTTAAGCATTGTTGTTTTGGATTTTTCTAAAACCGGGGCGAGTCATGCTCGTGGACCATCTCCCTGCTGCCTGATATGACTATTTTTGTTGTCCCTGGGCTGGTTCCTTCTCTGATTAACTGGAGAATCAACACCTTCCTCTCCTTCATCCCTTATTCTTTTCCTACAGTTGCGTCTGATGTGACCAATCTTGTTACAGTAGTGACAGGTAAGGGGTTTGCGAAAGGAACCTCTACCTTGCTCTTGGGGACCCCCGAGTGCGTTGATAGCATGAGATTTCCTCCCTTTGGTTTCTGCTAAGTCCGCCTCTATGCCTTGCGCTTTTTGTAACAACGTCCCTCTATCTCTAGTTGCCCTCCACTCTGGTGTGCAGGCTTTCAGTCTCTCACTTATCTGTGGAATTAATCCCTCTATAAATTGTCTATTGAAGGCTCGGATTGTGACTGGCAGGGCCAAGTCCAATCCCTCATCTGCCATCATACTTTCCATAGATAAGTAAAATTCCGATACAGTCTGTCCTGGCATTTGCTTCATGGGTGATATGGACCCCCTCTCCTGTTGTTTTGCCTGACAAAAAGCTTCTAATCTAGCAATAAAAGGGGCCCTTGAGTCTATATGTCTGACATGTCCTGTCTCTAAATTGCCATCCCCATCAACTTGTCCTGCAGGTCTGTGTGGACCTATTTCTGTCATAAACTGGTTAAACAGGGTCAGAGTCATTTTGTGTCTGCATAGATCCTCCCCATCCTGCCAGGTCGCTTCATGTGTATTCATTAACTGTGTCACAAATCTACAAAAAGCAGCTGGCTTTGCTACCGGGTCTGGGGCGCTCTGTATTAATGCCATAAGGGTGTCTGCCGACCATGGTGCCCAAGTCCTTATTTGCATTCTACGAGTGACAGTAGGTGGGGCATTTGGATGGGCTGCTTGTCCAAATTCTGGATTGTTTACCTGAACAATGCGTGTATCAGTGCGTACGGGAGCTACAGTTTCTGGATGAGGTTTTTGTGCCCCACAATGCACACATTCTACTGCCCATTCTGGGTTTTGTGCTCCACAATCCTGACAAACCCATCCTCTCCCCTCAAGTACCGGATATATCTTGTGTGGTTTGCGTTCTACGTCAGTGTATGGGGGTGGGATGGCTGAGCTGGGAGCCTCGGCATTTTTTGTTCTTCTATCTTTCATATCCCAACCATCACAATCTGGATTATATTTCCACCCCTCTTCTTTCGCTCTATTTGAGACCTTAATTAAGCACTGAACCTGACGCATCCATTGCTTCTCTAACACCTCTCCTTGTCTGTCCCTTTTTATTTCACTCCATACATCCGGGTCTAAGCCCGCTGCTCCTTTCACCTTAAATTTACGAAGGACATCCTTTAAGTCCTGTGCTTCGGTTTTCCCATAAATGTTCTTAATTATCTGTGGCACCGTATAGTGCGCCACAATTCCCTGACGGGGTTTTGTGTTCCTCTGGCCCATTCTAACAGTCCTGCCTAGGTAGCGTGTGGGACACTTAGTGTACAATATAATGCGGCTACAACATATACAAGAATGAATAATTACTTTATATGCTAGCCCAATAACAAACCAGCTAAGTTACACTAGTTCCTCGTTGCCTTCCTCCTAGGGTGCTAGAATTCTAGAAACCTCTCCGGAATGAGATTTCTGAAATCGAATTACTTTATATGCTAGCCCAATAATAAATAATTACTTTATATGCTAGCCCAATAACAAACCAGAATGCGGCTACAACATATACAAAAATGCGGCTACAACATATACAAGCATTCCTTTAAGTGGCCAGGTATCCGACTAGATCTCGGGACTTTGTTGAGACCTTATTCCCCCCCTCGTATCTGGGAATCCCTCTCATACACTCTTATCCCTGCTTTATGGAGCAGACAGGGCTTATACTCTCAACCCTTCTATGGTTTATGAGTTAGATGTGAGGTTAAGCATAAGCGTCAGACCCCCAAGCTCACAAGCCCTCAGGTTCCCAATTGTGTGAGGTAAGGCGCATTCCGTTGCTTAGTTCGGCAATCCCCTTCTAACTCATACCATCCTTGACAAGGCTCATTCACTTTCTCAACAAGACAGACAAGACAAACACAGATAACAAAACAAACAAATAATTCCAGCAATATAAACGAAAATATGCAGTAATTCTAGACTCACCACTACAGAGGCTGGTGTTTTAAAACCAGGAGAACCGTAACTGACAGAACGGATAGGCACAAATCAGGGGAGCACAGAATATAAGAAAAATAAAGCTTTTTCTTACCTGGCCAGGTTTTTTGATCTGTGGTTCCCGGAATGCCTGTCCTGTGGTTCCGTCAGCATAGCTCAACCACCTCTTGTAGCATCATCGGTGAGTCCCTGTTGTTCGGGCGCCAAATGTTAGATTCAACTTTTAAATAAGTTGCTTATAGTTTATATTGCTTTGCCAAATTATTGCTTCTTATAGGAATTAAGACACAGAGTCAGGTATGTCTGTATCAAAGTTCTCAGCATAATGGACTGCTGCTCTTTACTTCTTTCAAAAGGCCTTTTTATAGGCAATTATACAAACAATAGCATCAGCACAGCCCCCCCACACAGGGCAAGGGTAAACAACAACAGGAGTCACCTGGGCTACGAACACAAGCTTCAACACCATGGCAATATAGTTACAAGAAAACAAAAGCAGCTTCAATTGAGTTCAACAGCCAAAAAGTTAAAAACAGATTTACATGTAGGCATCATATTAAGTGAGAACTCTAAATTAAATCCCTGACCTTATCACCCGGGAGTATAGACACGTGGGGCAGATGGATGATCCCTAAAATCTCCCCTATATTCCCAGGGCCTCTGAAAGTTATCCCTAGGATCACCTCTATAGTCCCTTTGCCTCTGCTGCTGGAAGTTCCTATTAAGAGGTCTGAGAGAGTAATTTCCTCAAGGATTTTTCTTACGGGATGGACCTTGAAAGGTCCTATGAGAGGAACAATCCTGACGAGTTTGTTTATCATTATTCTTATAGGTTTTAGGCCTAACACTAGGTTGGCCATTATGGCCTGTTTGGGCAGGAGTAATACCAGTCCTCACATTGGTTTGTGATGGAAGTGGTACAACTCTATTGGAAAGAGAGACTGGAAGAGGTTGGAGTGGGGATTGCTGTTGAGTATCCATCCTCTCACTTTCAAGGGGTTCCTCTAAAGCAGGGGTCTCAAACTGGCGGCCCTCCAGCTGTTGCAAAACTACAAGTCCCATGAGGCATTGCAAGGCTGACAGTTACAAGCATGACTCCCCAGGCAGAGGCATGATGGGACTTGTAGTTCCGCAACAGCTGGAGGGCCACCAGCTTGAGACCCCTGCTCTAAAGAAATCTGCAATTTGTAGACCACTTTATTAGAGTAATCTGCCAAATCACAATTATATTTTTTCTTTTTCTTGTTTCTCTGGTCAGCATCTTCTTTCTTGAGAAATTGTCGCAGTTGGTCAGATTTTTGTCTATAAACCTCTTGATCCTTAAATGGCAACAATTTATCTCTGACCAGAGAAATCTCTCCATTTAGAGTTTTTAGTTTATCTTGTTTTTTACCCAGTAAAAAAACAAGAAATTGAATACCAATATCATTAAAGTAGATGAACCAACCTTCTAAGTCTGTTTACCTTTTTGGGGATTAACCTCCCATCTTAAACTGCGAGGTACCATTTTTTGAGAGACATACTGTCCAAGATATGCTACATCCCAACTGGTATGTAGCTCTGATGTCAACAGGTTTTTGAGTCTAAGAAACAGACCGCTGACTTCGTCTGCCTGTTCTACCTTGCCATCAAAGACCCCCTCCGTATCAAGATGGCTGAACCGTCTTCATTGCAGTATCTAAATTGCCATCAGTTAAGATGGCGCTTGTAGTGTATATATTGCCCATTTGTGATGACACTCCAGCTTCGCCAATCCCCAGACGATGTCCTATCGTGATGAAACGCATAGGGAGGAGCCTACGATGTCATCACGTTGTGCTCGGACGGGCTATACACGAACCTAGGAAATGGAGGTACAGACGGAGATGCCGGAGTTTTTTATGCTGCATTATTCCGCTGCCTTTTTAATACTGCGATCCTGTAAGTGTATTTTTATATTCAATAAATCAATCCTTTTGGACGTATTACACTATGGAATGTTTTTGTTTTATATCCCTGGGAATCATCTGCTGCTAGCGGTTGCTGTGCGTTATGGTTGTTGGGAGACCGATTTCCCTGTCCTGGGGGAGACTGCCGTAATAGCAGTCATCGCCGTCCGGTAAGCGCATTTGATTTTCCACCCTGTGTGTGACAAGACACAGAAGATTTTCTTTGTTTGCTCTTCTTGGCACTTTTTATGGTTGCTTCCTTTTTTGGTCACTTTTTTCAGGACTGTTTTTTCTTGTGGGTTCTTCTTTACACATTTTATTATGTATGTGTCACCCATCTGTTGTATTACTTAAGGTTTATATATACAAAAACATTTTTTTCACTCATTGATGTTTTGATTAGATTTGGTGTTTATTCACATTTATACAGATATCCACTTTATTTTTATTAATTATTAATTAGTTTTGTTCAATTATTAATATTTGATGCTGATGAGATTATGCCTTAGTCTTTTCCTTCACTTTTTTTTCACCAATCTTCTCTCTAGCGCTGCATCTCTTTGCATTATATATATTGTTGTGAGGTTTGAGACTAGACCTTAGGTGCTGGATGCTTGTATATTTTCTCACATTTCATATTTTTTTATTTTTTGGTCAATATATTTAAAATTTAAAAAATTTCTATTTATTTTTGTTCTGCGAGCGCAGCTTTTTTCTTTTCTTTTTCCATTGTACTTACTAGTTATTTGAAAGTTGCAGCTGAAGGGTCATCATGGATATTTTTGAATTTAGATCCCAACACAGTATTAATACGGAGGGGGTCTTTGATGGCAAGGTAGAACAGGCAGATGAAGTCAGTGGTCTGTTTCTTAGACTCAAAAACCTTTTGACATCAGAGCTACATACCAGTTGGGATGTAGCATATCTTGAACAGTATGTCTCTCAAAAAATGGTACCTCGCAGTTTAAGATGGGAGGTTAACCCCCAAAAACATGAAACAGACTTAGAAGGTTGGTTCATCTACTTTAATGATATTGGTATTCAGTTTCTTGGTTTTTTACTGGGTAAAAAACAAGATAAACTCAAAACCTTAAATGGAGAGATTTCTCTGGTCAGAGATAAATTGTTGCCGTTTAAGGATCAAGAGGTCTATAAACAAAAATCTGACCAACTGCGACAATTTCTCGAGAAAGAAGATGGTGACCAAAGAAACAAGAAAAAGAAAAAATATAATCGTGATTTGGCAGATTACTCTAATAAAGTGGTCTTTAAATGGCAGATTTCTTTAGAGGAACCCACTGAAAGTGAGAGGATGGATACTCAACAGCAATCCCCACTCCAACCTCTTCTAGTCTCTCTTTCAAATAGAGTTGAACCACTTCCATCACAAACCAATGTGAGGACTGGTATTACTCCTGCCCAAACAGGCCATAATGGCCAACCTAGTGTTAGGCCTAAAACCTATAAGAATAATGATAAACAAACTCATCAGGATAGTTCCTCTCATAGGACCTTTCAAGGTCCATCCCGTAAGGAAAATCCTTGAGGAAATTACTCTCCCAGACCTCTTAATAGGAACTTCCAGCAGCAGAGGCAAAGGGACTATAGAGGTGACCCTAGGGATAACTTTCAGAGGCCCTGGGAATATAGGGGAGATTTTAGGGATCATCCATTTGCCCCATGTGTCTATACTCCCAGGGGGAGGCAGATTCCTTTGCATAACAGATTCACTCCCCTTTCTTATTATCAGGATGGTTTTAATGAGGACAATCACGTTGTTGTTAATATGATGATTATCCTAATCATCCTAGGAATGACTATCAGGACTCACCTCAGAATTTTTCAGAAGGGAGTCAGACTCGTTTTTTTCCCAGGAACAACAACAGAGTAAAAAGATGATACGAAGAACGAGAGGCACCAGAGGGCGGAGGAGGATCTGGTCCAAAGAAAAGAAAACAGTAAACATTAGTGGTGTGTTTAATTTGATTACAATTCAACTTTCTGCGGGTGAACAAAAAGTTCTGAGTCAAGGCCTCAAGTTTGCCCCCCCCCACATAGATAGAACAAATTTGAGACATTTATTGATGTACATAAGTCCATACGAAAGATGAACATTAAGAGACATTTTATCTTAAATCCAATCGGCAATCAAAGTCATTTACCTTTTGTTAATAGGCCTTCCATCACAACTGGTGGTGTGGTTAATTCAGCACCCCCGGTTGCTTCTAATCATGTAATTAATGTCCCCATCAGACACACTAACTTGTCTAATGCCTCATTATTTAATCCCCCAGGTCCTATTGCTCCCTCCATACAAGTTTTTAAGGAAATTGTTATCAAGGATCTAATTGCACTTAAATGCCCTAGGAACCAACAAAGTGATTTTCACCATCACCTAACAAAAATCTGCGAAAGGAATGACATCGTCATACGTCCTGCGGATAAAGGTGGAGAGGTGGTTATTTTAGATAAAATTCACTATTTGGAGGAAATGAATAGACTTCTTTCCGATCGTGATACATATCTGCCTTTAGCCTCAAACCCCACAATCAAATTCAAAAAAGAACTTCAGGCATTGATTGATAGGGGTTTTGAGCAAGGCATTCTTAATAAAAAATAAAAGGCCCAAAATACATAAAAGCCTTTCCAAACCTCCAGGTCGCCCGATCATTAGTGGCATAGATTCGGTCATGGCTAGGATTGGCAGATATGTAGACAATTTCCTCCAGCCCCTAGTAACTGCAACTCCAGCGTATCTGAGAGATACGACTCAGGTCATTAACCTTTTGGAGGGATGTGAGTGGAGAGAGAGGTACATTCTTGCTACGGCAGATGTGGCCTCTCTATACACCATCATTTCCCACCAGCAGGGTTTTGAGGCGGTGAGTTACTATCTAGATCAAGATTCTTCTCTACCCTGGCCTCAAAAAGAATGTATTTTATCACTTTTAAGTTTTGCAAAAGGCCATAATTATTTTTGGTTTGGTGGTGATTTTTTTCTGCAGATTTGTGGCGTGGCCATGGGCTCCAAATTTGCGCCCAGTCTGACCAATTTATTTATGGCCAGATGGGAGATAGAGGTCATTGATAGCAATCCCCCCAAAGAGCTACGTCTTTGGAGAAGGTACATAGATGATGTTCTTCTCCTGTGGGATGGTGATCAAGCTTCCCTTGAAAGTTTTTTTGCACAACTGAATCGGAATGATAGGGGTATATCCCTTCAATTTGAAATCAGTTGTTCTGAGATTCATTTCCTTGACCTTAACATCTTGGTCAAGAATGGTTGCCTTACTACTAATACACATTTTAAGGAGACCGATAGAAACGCTTGCATCTCACTTTCTAGCTGTCATCATCCAGCTTGGCTAAGGGCTGTTCCTCAGGGCCAGTTTCAGCGTATCAGGCGCAATTGCACTGATATTTCAGAATACCATCAGCAAGCCTACATACTGAAACAACATTTTCTTGATAAAGGCTATTCTGAAAGCGATATCACCATAATCTAGGTTGCCAATATGGACATAGGGAAGTGGAACCTAGTCCTGTACCTGACAACAAGGTTGGTTGGTCCATGATCACTGGCTATTCGAATCAACACTTTTCTGTTAAAAATTTTTTTCCAGAAACACTGGAATATACTTAAAAATGACAAAGTTCTTGGGGGGGTCATTCCTGATAGACCAGTAATGATATACAGGGGTGCCCCTTCATTGCAAGACAGTGTTGCCAAGAACGTTATAGATCCCCCTAAAATCATCTCTTTTTTTTATACCATGAAAGGTTTTTTTCCTGCCGTAAATGCAGTATCTGCCAAATTAGCTCCTTTTTGGGGAGAAAATGTGAGACTTTTTAATCTACAGCCACAAATAAGATATACGACATTCAGTCATTTATTACATGTTCCACTCAATATGTCGTCTATCTTATCCAGTGCCCATGCTCTAGACAGTATATTGGACGAACGAAACGTGAACTACATGTACGCCTATCAGAACATGTGGCTAACATAAAGCGAGGTTTCACCAAACACAACTTGTCTAGACATTACGCCAAACATCACAATAAAAAATTGAAGGGTACTCTTTTTCTAGCTTTTGATAAGATACACCCCCACTGGAGAGGTACAAATAAAGTTAGATCCATTTCTAGACTTGAGACTAAGTGGATCTTCATTATGAAATCTTTTGTTCCTTTTGGGTTAAACATTGATTGGGACATTAATTGTTTTATAAATAATTCCTAATTTTTAATTTTTTTAATTTTATCAGTTCATTCTTCTTTTTAATTTTTATTTAATTTTTATCTAATATTATATGCGAATAAATATTCATATCAACATGTACTTCAGTGTTCTAAGATTGTATTTATTATTTTTATTAGAGCTTTCATGTATGGCTGAAGTATTCATTTTTAGTTTAGTTGCGGTGTCTGATGTCTGTTGCATCCCTTCATGGTTTGTTTTTGCCTTCCGAGTGTCTATTAACCAGTATATTTTTTCGCCACAAAATGGCGCTTCCCTTTTCCTCCACTTCACAGATTGATTCTAGCTTCTTAATGGGCATTGACGGCCAGCAATCAAGATGGCTTAACCGTCTTCATTGCAGTAACTAAATTGCCATCAGTTAAGATGGCGCTTGTAGTGTATATATTGCCCATACATGATGACTCTCCAGCTTGGCCAATCCCCAGATGACGTCCTATCGTGACAAAACGCATAGGGAGGAACCTACGACGTCATCACGTTGTTCTCGGACGGGCTATACACGAACCTAGGAAGTGGAGGTACAGACGGAGATGCCGGAGTTTTTTATGCTGCATTCATCCGCTGCCCTTTTAATACAGTGATCCTGTAAGTGTATTTTTATATTCAATAAATCAATCCTTTTGGACGTATTACACTATGGAATGTTTTTGTTTTATATCCCTGGTAGGGATGAGCTTCGAGTTTGAGTCGAACTCATGTTCGACTCGAACATCGGCTGTTCGCAAGTTCACCGAACAGCGAACAATTTAGGGTGTTTGCGTCAAATTCGAATGCCGCGGAACACCCTTTAAAAGTCTATGGGAGAAATCAAAAGTGCTAATTTTAAAGGCTTATATGCACGTTATTGTCATAAAAAGTGTTTGGGGACCTGGGTCCTGCCCCAGGGGACATGGATCAATGCAAAAAAAAGTTTTAACACGGCCGTTTTTTCAGGAGCAGTGATTTTAATAATGCTTAAAGTCAAACAATAAAAGTGTAATATACCTTTAAATTTTCTTAACTGGGGGGTGTCTATAGTATGCCTGTAAAGGGGCGCATGTTTCCCGTGTTTAGAACAGTCTGACAGCAAAATTACATTTCAAAGGAAAAAACTTTTAAAACTACGCGGCTATTGCATTGCCGGTCCGACAATACACATAAAAGTTCATTGATAAAAATGGCATGGAAATTCCCCACAGGGGAACCCCGAACCAAAATGTAAAAAAAAAATGACGTGGGGGTTCCCCTAAATTCCATACCAGACCCTTCAGGTCTGGTATGGATTTTAAGGGGAGCCCCGCACCAAAAAAAAAAAAAAAAAGGCATGGGGTCCCCCAAAAATCCAGACCCTTATCCGAGCACGCAACCTGGCAGGCCACAGGAAAAGAGGGGGGATGAGACAGCGCCCCCCCCGAACCATACCAGGCCACATGCCCTCAACATTGTTAGGGTGCTTTGGGGTAGCCCCCCAAAACACCTTGTCTCCATGTTGATGAGGACAAGGGCCTCATCCCCACAACCCTGGCCGGTGGTTGTGGGGGTCTGCGGGCGGGGGGCTTATCGGAATCTGGAAGCCCCCTTTAACAAGGGGACCCCCAGATCCCAGATTCCAATAAGCCCCCCGCCCGCAGACCCCCACAACCACCGGCCAGGGTTGTGGGGATGAGGTCCTTGTCCTCATCAACATGGCGACAAGGTGTTTTGGGGGGCTACCCCAAAGCACCCTAACAATGTTGAGGGCGTATGGCCTGGTACGGTTCAGGAGGGGGGCCGCTTTCTCGTCCCCCCCTCTTTTTCTGCGGCCTGCCAGGTTGCGTGCTCGGATAAGGGTCTGGTATGGATTTTTGGGGGGACCCCACGCCGTTTTTTTTTATTTTGGCGCGGGGTTCCCCTTAAAATCCATACCAGACCTGAAGGGCCTGGTATGGAATTTAGGGGGACCCCCACGTCATTTTTTTTTTAATTTTGGCTGGGGTTCCCCTTGATATCCATACCAGACCTGAAGGGCCTGGTATGGAATTTAGGGGGACCCCCACGTCATTTTTTTTTAAATTTTGGTTTGGGGTTCCTCTGTGGGGAATTCCCATGCCGTTTTTATCAATTAATTTATGTGTATTGTCGGACCGGCAATGCAATAGCCGCGAGTAGTTTTAAATGACTTTTTTTCCTTTGAAATGTCATTTTGCTGTCAGACTGTTCTAAACACGCCCCTTTACAGGCATACTATAGACACCCCCCAGGTATGAAATTTAAAGGGATATTACACTTTTATTGTTTGACTTTAAGCATTATTAAATACACCGTTCCTGAAAAAACGTCAGCTTTTGAAACTTTTTTTTGCATTGATCCATGTCCCCTGGGGCAGGACCCAGGTCCCCAAACACTTTTTATGACAATAACTTGCATATAAGCCTTTAAAATTAGCACATTATTCATGTTCGTGTCCCATTGACTTTAACGGTGTTCGAACAAACTTTTTTCCTGTTCGCATGTTCTGGTGCGAACCGAACAGGGGGGTGTTCGGCTCATCCCTAATCCCTGGGAATCATCTGCTGCTAGCGGTTGCTGTGCGTTATGGTTGTTGGGAGACCGATTTCCCTGTGCTGGGTGAGACTGCCGTAATAGCAGTCATTGCCGTCCGGTAAGCGCATTTGATTTTACACCCTGTGTGTGACAAGACACAGAAGATTTTCTTTGTTTGCTCTTCTTGGCACTTTTTATGGTTGCTTCCATTTTTGGTCACTTTTTTCAGGACTGTTTTTTCTTGTGGGTTCTTCTTTACACATTTTATTATGTATGTGTCACCCATCTGTTGTATTACTTAAGGTTTATATATACAAAAAAAAATTTTTCACTCATTGATATTTTGATTAGATTTGGTGTTTATTCACATTTATACAGATATTCACTTTATTTTTTTATCAATTTGCACGTGAGCTTATTAATTAGTTTTGTTCAATTATTATTATTTGATGCTGATGAGACTATACCTTAGTCTTTTCCTTCACTTTCTGTTCACCAATCTTCTCTCTAGCGCTGCATCTCTTTACATTATGTATATTGTTGTGAGGTTTGAGACTAGACCTTAGGTGCTGGCTGCTTGTATATTTTCTCACATTTCATATTTTTTAATTTTTTGGTCAATATATTTAAAATTTAAAAATTTTTTTGTTTATTTTTGTTCTTCGAGCGCAGCTTTTTTCTTTTGTTTTTCCATTGTATTAATAACTGACCATGCTCCCCTGAAATGCATGGCCCAAAAAATGGGGACTTATAGACGGGTGAACCGGTGGTTTCTGGCTCTACAGGATTATTCCTTCACTGTAAAACACAGGCCAGGTGTTGAGATGGGGAATATAGATGCCCTGTTCTGTGTTCACTCCTGTTGGGCCACAGGTGTTTCAACCCTGGGGTTGAAACAAGGGGTGAGGATTAGGGATGAGCCGAACACCCCCAGGTTAGGTTTGCACCAGAACCTGCGAACAGACAGAAACTTCGCACGAATGTTAAAACCCCATTGAAGTCTATGGGACATGAATGTTCAAAATCAAAAGTGATCATTTTAAAGGCTAATATGCATGGTATTGTCCTAAAAAGGGTTTGAGGACCCGGGTCCTGCCCCAGGGGACATGTATCAATGCAAAAAAAGTTTTAAAAATGGCAGTTTTTTTGGGAGCAGTGATTTTAATTATACTTAAAGTGAAAAAAAAGTGAAATATTCCTTTAAATATCGTACCTGGGGGTGTCTATAGTATGCCTGTAAAGTGTAAGTGTTTCCCGTGCTTAGAACAGGCCCTGCACAAAATGACATTTGTAAAGGAATAAAAGTAATTTAAAACTGCTTGCTGCCTTTATGTAATGTCAGGTCCCGGCAATATGGATGAAAATCAGTGAGACAAATGGCATGGGTACCCCACACTCCCCAGTCCATTACGAGGCCCTTTGGGTCTTGTATTGATATTAAGGGGAACCCCGCACCCAAATTAAAAAAAGGAAAGGCATTGGGCCCCCAGGCCCTATGTACTCTGAACAGCAGTATACAGGTCATGCAAACAGGACAGGGACTGTAGGTTTGTTGTTAAGTAGAATCCGTAATTTTGAACTGGAACATTTTTAAAGTGTAGCTCCAGCCAAAAAATCTATTTTTAAGCTTTTTGGAAAACATAGGGAAGGGTTATCACCCCTGTAACATTTGTTTTGCTCTCTGTGCACCTCTTCAGAAGATTACACCTGACTTTCTTTCCCAATGACAAATGTTTTTTGAAAATTTGGGAAGAACACCCTGTGGTGTACCTAAGCAGAAAGTTCAATGAAAAATTGGGCCTTGAGCACTGGTGCTGATGCCACAACACTACAACCCCTCACAGATACTCTAGTTGGAGTGCAGGAATGAGCTCTGCTGCAAAGTATTGCATTAAAAATTGTAATTACATGCCCCTGTCAAACAGGGGCTGAAAAACTTGGCCTTGGGCCCTGGTGCTGCTGCCACAACACTGCAACCCCTCACAGATACTCTAGTTGGAGCGCAGGAATGAGCCCTGCTGCAAAGTATTGCATCAAAAATTGTATTTACACATCCCTGTTAAACAGGGGCTGAAAAATTGGGCCTTGGGCACTGGTGCTGGTGCCACAACACTGCAACCCCTCACAGATACTATAGTTGGAGTGCAGGAATGAGCCCTGCTGCAAAGTATTGCATCAAAAATTAATATTACATGCCCCTGTTAAACAGGGGAAGAAAAAATTGGGCCTTGGCCACTGGTGGCGGTGCCCAGAACCAAAAATGTTCTTACAAGCTATCAGCATGAAAATTGAGGAGGAAGAGGATTGTCACTCAGCATTACAGGATAGTCACTCGGCATCAGCATAGGCAGTCTTGAAGGGATCTCAAATTTTTAAAAAAATCAATCAGTTACATAAGCATAATGTGCTTGGTAGCTAGTGATCCAAGACTGATTCATTTTTATTAAGGTCAGCCGATCGACCGATTCGGTGGACACGTGCACTCTGTGATTAGTTACAAAGCATCCAGCAGCACTGACTGTGCGTTCTGAAAGAACACTGGATGCAGGATAGGCCAGTAGCTCGATTGCATACTGTGCAAGCTCTGGCCAGTGATCCATCCTCAAGACCCAGTAACCCAGAGGATTTTCGGTGGGAAAGGTGTCCAAGTCTGATCTTGCCCCTAGGTAATCCTGCACCATGTGAATCAGATGCTTGCAATGGTTGCTGGAACCGATCAGACCTTGGGGCTGCGGACTAAAAAATGGTCTGAACGCATCGGTCAGATGGCCACCTTCTCCACCGCTCCTTCTGTGACTGACCGAAGCCTCAGCAACACGTTGTCCAGGAGGACCAGGAAATTGTATCCTCCCAGGCTCTGGAAATGCATTGCACAAACCTTTCTGGAAGGCTTCCCAAAGATGTTTCATCCTCTGCTCCCTCTGCGATGGCAAGATAAGGTCCGCAACCTTACCCTTGTAACGTGGATCAAGCAGGGTTGCCAGTCAGTAATCATCCCTCCCCTTGATACCACGAATACGAGGATCCTTCCGCAGGCTTTGCAGGATCAGGGAAGCCATGCAGCGTAGTTTTGCTGAGGCATTCGGTCCAGAGTCCTCTGGGTCACTAAGGATGACATGATCCGCAGCCACCTCCTCCCAGCCACGTACAAGTCCATGGGTTTCTTCGGACTGTAAATAATCCCTTGAAGACTGCTGCTGATGCTGAGTGCTAGGCTCCACCTCCATGCTGACACAATCCTCCTATTCCTCCTCCACCACCTCCTCTTCCTGTGTGATCAGCAGGCACGCAGGAACACTGTCTGGATAAAGGGGGCCTTGAGAGGTAAGGAAGTCCTCCTCTTCCTCCCTCTGTTCTGCCTCAAGTGCCCTGTCCATTATTCCATGCAGAGTTTGCAAGAGGGACAGTGTCACTGATGCATGCCCTGTCACTGCTCACCGAACTGACAGAATCTCTGCCCCAGTGTGGCTCCTGTCCCCCAAGCACACCAGCTCAAGCACCGCTTGGCATCTTGCCTGTGTGCTTTCATAGCCCCTTGAACGCCTACAGAGCACCGCTGGTTCAGAGGACAAATCAGCACAGGAAGAGGCCATGGAGGAAGAAGAAGAGAAGAGGGTGTAGGAGAGAGGTGTGGCAGAATCGCCACTAGTAGAATTTTGGAGGCATGGTGGCAGAACAACCTCCAACACTACTGCACCCTGTCCTGCATCCTTCCCAGCTACCAGAAGAGTCACCCAGTGTGCGTTGAAAGATAGGTAACATTCCTGTCCATGCCTGCTGGACCATGAGTCAGCGGTAATATACACCTTACCACCGACTTCCATGTCCAGCGAGGTCAAGACATTGCTTTCCACATGCCGGTAGAGAGCTGGAAATGCCTTCCGTGAGAAAAAGTGGCATTTAAGAACCTGCCACTGAGGAACCGCACATTCCACAAACTCATGGAAGGGGGCAGAAAAGGCAGCAGTTGAAATGCTAGCAATTTAGCCAAGCTAGCATTCAACCGCTGGGCATGTGGATGGCTGGGAGCGAACTTCTTTCAGCGGTGCAGCAGCTGGGGCAGGGAAATTTGCCTGGTACAATCTGACGTCGGTGTACCAATAGCAGGTTGCCCGCAAGTATTTGGCTGTGACACACCTAATTCTACACCTTCATTCCTCTCAGTGCAGGTTTCAGAGAGGACTGAAGGTATAGTTGGGTTGGAGATCCCAGCTGATGAGGAGCAAGGAGAGGTCCACTTTGTTCTTTGGTGTGGGTCTTTTAGGTACGCTTGCCAATGAACTGCATGGCAGGTCAACACATGTCTGCTCAAGCATGTGGTGCCCAAGCGGGTGATGTTTTGGCCATGTGAAATACGCTTGAGACATATGTTACAAATAGAAGCTGTTGGATCTGATGCACTCATTTAAAAAAAGGCCCACACAAAATAACTTTTGGAATAACGCACAGAGACAGCAGCGCCCTGCACATGCAGAGCTCTGCGGTGTGATGCAGTCGGTGTGCTGCCCTTAAGCTGGCCCCTGGAGGGCATCCTGCCTCATTGGAGATGTGCCGCCTCCTCCTCCTCCTCTTCCTATCAGGCACCTATGTGGAGTCAGTGACCTAATCATCTCCTCCCCCCTCATCACTGGAGCAAAACTGGCAGTATGCTGAAGCTGGGGGAACATGACTGCCAGATTGCTTTCCTTCTTGGGCACCCCCTCTCTCTGGGCTCACGTTACTGCCTTCCTCTAGCTGGGTACCATCATCGGACCTTCAAAACTTTGGGCATCCTCCTGGAGCATGTACCCAACACTGTGGTCAAACAGTTCGGGGGACTCCTCAGGAGGACATGGTGGGGCTAGGGAAGGAGTGACTGATGCCATTGATCCGAGGAAAGAGGCCGCGTTAGCAGATGCTTTGCCAGACAAAGTACCCTGAGCCTGGGTGAGAGAGGATAAGGAGGATGAGGACGGCTTGGTCATCCACTCTACCAAGTCTTCCGCATGTTGCTGCTCAACATGGCCAGCTGCGGAAAAAAAGGACAAGCGTGTCCCACGGTCACGTGCTGATGAGGATGCACCGTCTCCACGACCAGCACTGTTGCCTCTAGACATAGAGCCTGCTTGCCTTTTTTTTATTGGCTTGTGACTGTCTGCCTCTCCTTGTTGGCCTTCCAGACATACTAATGGCCTGCAGTGAGATGTATCTGCACAAAGCTGGGATGTATATATATATATATATATATATATATATATATCCTGATACTGCAGCTAGCAGAATCAACCGCCTTCCGCTAGTATTATTAGTATGAGAACTCCAGCAATTGTCTTCAGGTAGCTTTAGGTGCACACTGTGCAGAGGACACACTACACTAACTGTAAATACTGCAGCTGCCTGCCTGTGGTATCAATAGGATCAGAACAACAGCAATTGTCTTCGGGTAGCTTTAGGTGCACACTGGGCAGAGGATGCACTACACTAACTGTAAATACTGCAGCTGCTTGCCTGTGGTACTAATAGGATCAGAACAACAGTAATTATCTTCAGGTAGCTTTAGGTGCACACTGACCAGAGGACGCACTACACTAACTGTAAATACTGCAGCTGCCTGCCTGTGGTATTAATAGGATCAGAACAACAGCAATTGTCTTCAGGTAGCTTTAGGTGCACACTGTGCAGAGGATGCACTACACTAACTGTAAATACTGCAGCTGCCTGTGGTACTAATAGGATCAGAAGAACACCACCAATTTTCTTCAGGTAGCTTTAGGTGCACACTGTGCAGAGGACGCACTACACTAACTTGTAAATACTGCAGCTGGCTCCGGTACTAAGAGGATCAGAAGAACACCACCAATTTTCTTCAGGTAGCTTCAGGTGCACACTGTGCAGAGGACGCACTACACTAACTGTAAATACTGTAGCTAATAGGACTAATAGGATCAGAAGAACACCAGCAATTTTCTTCAGGTAGCTGTAAATACTGTAAAAACACCTGCCTGCCTGTCAGTAGTAAGAGAATAACAGGAACAGATCTAGCTAAACTGAATACAGTGTATATATATGTATACAACACCTAGGATGTATATATATATATATATATATATATATATATATATATATATACACAATATACTGGAAGTGCAGCTAACTGACTCGGCTGCCTACTTTATCTAACTTAAATCAAATAACACTGTCTCTCTCTATCTCTCTCTCAACGTCGGAGCACACTACACAGGGCTGACGTGCAAGCGGCCTTATATTGTGTGGGGCATGTACTAAACCCCTTGAGTCATAATTGGCCAAAGCCAGCCTGGCTTTGGCCAATTACGGCTCTTTGTACAGACGGCGCTGTGATTGGCCAAGCAAGCTGGTCATAGTGCATGCTTGGCCAGTCATCAGCCAGCAATGCACTGCGATGCCGCAGTGAATTATGGGCCGTAACACGCCACTCAAATTTAGTGTGAACGGCCCATATTGTTTGCAATTCGATGAACGGTCGAACATGCGATGTTCGAGTCGAACATGGGTTCGACTCGAACTCAAAGCTCATCTCTAATTCTGACAGAGAAAGACGGATACAGTATAGATGGCAAATGAGTCTCTTGAAGACAGGTTATGTTAGCGTGGATTTGCTTAATGTTCCTAAATACTGCCAGGCGCTTCACCAGGTTATTAAGTCCTCGGACATTCCAGGAGGACACAGATTTTTACATAAGATTATGACAAAACATTTGTAAGTAATTAAATAAAAGTATACATTTTTACATAAATAATTCCTAAAATGTGATTAGATATTCAAGTAAGCAATAATAATAAAGGTGCCTCTATTTAACCTCCCTGCAGTTTTCCCGAGTGTGGCACCATTTCAGCACCATTAGCGGTAACCCCGAGCCACACTCGTGATTGCATTGCAGGATTCTCGTGTGGTATACTTACCTTTTCCCCAGGATACTGCGATGTCCTCCCGCTTTATCTGCGGGCTCTGTCCTCCGCCCAAAGCCTCTCTGTGCTTGGCTCCATTCCCTGCGGGCGTCGTGACACATGGGGGGCGGAGCCCGGCAGCAAATTCAAAAAAGTGAAAAATCATAATACATACAGTAAACTGTAATCTTACAGATTACATTACTGTATGAAATTATTTCACATCTCTTTTGTCCCCAGTGCTTTGTCCAATGCCCTGCATGCAGTTTTATATTACATATACTGTTCTTTCTCCTGGAAACTTGAGATTGTCCAAAGCAACCAAAAAGTGTCCCTTTATGTCAAAAGTGGTTTTAGACCAGCTAGAAAACAGCAATAGTAAATTAGAACACTTGCAAAATTGAGCAATAGTGAATCGTGGGGAAATTAATTTTATTATTATTATATTATCATTTTTTATAATTATTTTAATTTTTTTATTATATTATAATTTATGATTTTGTGTTTCAAACTTCATCATTCCCGGGATATCTACTAAACTCTTTTTGGACAGATTTAAGTGTTTTATTGCTAAGAATTACAGGCCTACGATATAAAACGCCAAATTTCTATGCAAAATAATTGTACCGATTTGAGACGCAAAAATCTGACATAATCATACCACCAGGGAGGCTATTTAGCACCACACATGCAATGTAAAAATCTAATTTTTGAAAACAAAGTATGCTATTTTTAGTACATTTGACATTTTGAAAAGAAGGTAATTGGAGTCAGAAATGTTAATCACTGAGTTAGGTGTTCTGAATTATTCAGGTGTGAGTTTGCCTAGTCCTGCCATATTCCAAAGAAAAAAAATGGTTTCCTGCTCTTACAAAAGAATTCTGTTGACATGTTTCAAAGTTTTCAAAGGACCTTGGAAATCGGAATTGTTGAAACTCACAGGGCAAAGAAGGACACGCCATACAATTTTATACAGGTGAATCAGAACCCTAAGGTGACAGCTACAGCTTTGTTTAACCATCTCTTACTCTTGGTAGCACCTATGTTAATGAGAAAGATGCTGAAAAAGAAGAGATTAGCTGGATATTTCATAAGAATATGGAAATATGTTTGGTCGACAAACATTGAGCACGGTGTTTCTTTCAAACATACCTCTAAATATCCTAGGAGAAAGCAAAACACCAAAATATCACACATCTGTGAAGTATACAATTACAATGATGTAAAGTAGCTAAAACGGAGATCTAATACTAAGCTCAGATTCACTAAAATGCTTCACTAAAATGCTAGGACATTATCTGGAGAAAACCATACAAGCAAGATTATCCAAACATACTGTATCTCAAATGTAAGAATAGAAGAATGTTGGCTTAAAACCTGTGCCACACCCCTTACAAACTGAATCCAATAAATGTAAGTATACAGTATATTTGGTTGGATTTTAGGGCACAACTCACACAGGGTAAATGCACATCTATGTGGAGCACCCAGTCTGAGCACCATTGCACAGGAGATGTCAATTTATGCACAAGCACTTTGTTTCATCACCTAATGGGACTTTATTAGTTTTTTTGTGTGTTCTGCATGTATACATGAATTTGATCTACCCTAAGCGCAGCAAACTGTTTTTTACAACTCAAATAGCATTCCAAAATAAAAAAATGTTTTATTACATTTCGTGAAAACATTTTTTTTTTTTTTAAATGTAAATGATACATAGAAATAACAAAGTGCTAAAATCCCCATTTGCCATCATTGTAACCTTCTTTATAAATTGCTTCATACACAGTTTATTTGGTGGAAAAAGACCACTTATACTAAATTACTTTACTTAATGTGTTGTTTAAGACATTATTTTTCCTTTGTGTAGTTTACATTTAAAAAAAGTTTTTTATGGGTATGTAATAAAAGATTGTTTGATATTATTTTAGAATGCTATGTAAGAGAAAATAAATAAATCAGCGCAAATATGTAGAAAGTACACAGCAGCTGAACACCAGGGTCAACACAATCAAATCCCTCAATCAAAGTATATAAAATAAGGTGCAGCGCTCAAATAAATACAATAGCACAAAGTAATCCCTCATAGGGACATGATAAACAGTCCTGAAATGATTAAAGCACTAAGGGTGTCCAAAAGATGATAAAGTGAGTGTCCATCACACGTGACAGCATGCCAAAAAATATAGTGACTGATGAGTGTGCCCAGCACCGGTGAATAAGATGGCCTCTCACCTGAATGACAGGCTAATAAAGCATTCCCAACAGGGATCAATCAGTAGGAAATTCTTTATCCAGGTAGAGATCATTCCATCCGGTAAACACTAAGGTAGATACATCACGATGGCTCTGGGCTGAGCTGTGGGTGATGGTGACTCTCACAAAGCATATGTAAGAAAAAGGACAAAATAGTGCTCTCTGTATGCCACAATTTATTTAAAATGAAGTAAAAAAGTTGCACTTACAAATAAAGCACTTCACAAGTGCAAGATGAACAGCAAGATCAGTGAAAAACACCGCCGTGTCGATACACGAAGTGGAGCATGCGCGGTAGCAGCGGGTGACGTCACGTCGTTACGTTCTGGACGCGTTGCGTCCCAGTGGGCGGGGACTTCTTCAGCAGATGACGAGACGATGCGACTACGTGGGCACCCGCGCTATAAAGAGGTGAGTTACCATAGCTACCACAGACGCTTCATAGCAGGAAGGGACCGGAAATGTCCCCTGGTAATGTAAACAGGGCAACCCGGAAACCACTTCGTTAAAGCTATTCACTATGGGTCACCAAAAAAGATCAATTTGTTGATTGGTATATATATGCTAATCCCATAGGCATTTTACATAAAACCGTGTACGAAAACACGTAAAACCGCATAGGAGAATATTAAAACTTGTCGTTTTATTTAAAAAATATAATATATGTCAGAACAAACAAAAAATAAACAAAAAATTGTCAGAACAAACAAAAAATAATTGTCAAACCGCTGCTACCGACTACTCCAAAGCAATAATAACATTTCATAAATAAAAAGATTAAAAATTGACAACAATAATTTATCGATCAGAGATAAAACAATTTGTATCGAACTCTACATTTAACCCTTCGGGGCACATTACTCTTGTCTCATATATCCAATATGATTCTCTTCTACTAAGTTGTCTAATAAAATTACCCCCCCGCCAGTGTTTATTAACCCTCTCAATGCCCCAGAATTTCAGACCCTTCGGATTTTGTTCATGAAAGGCCTTGAAATGTCTGGACACATTATGAGTTTTCAGGCCTTTTTTAATGTTATTGACATGTTCAGCCAGTCTAACATGTAGTGGTCTTGAGGTTCTGCCCACATACTGGAGTCCACAACTGCACTCCAGCATGTAGACCACTCCAACCGTGTCGCATGTGATCAATTGTTTGATCTCATACTCTTGGTTGGTGGCTGAGGCCAAAAATTTCTTTCTTTTTTTGACGTTCCCTTTGGCATGCTTACAAGGTACACACCTACCGCAGGCATAGAAACCTCCCAAAAAGGAAAAAAGCCTATCTGACACAGGAACGGGTGGATCAAGAACTCCAGGGGCCAATCTGTCCCTTAATGTGGGGGCTTTTTTATATATAAATTGAGGCCTGTCAGGGAGTACAGGGCCCAAAATTTTATCCTGTTTTAGTATAGCCCAGTTTTTTTGAATTATTCTCTCGAACTTACGGTATTGGACATTATAGTCCAACACCATTTTAAAATTGTGGTTATCATTAGTAGGTACCTTCGCAGATCCAACTATAAGTTCTTTCCTATCTAAGGACATCACTCTGGATACTTCTTCATCGAGGGTGGATCTTTTATAGCCTTTTTGTTCAAACCTCGAAAAAAGGACTCGAGATTGATTAACAAAATCATCCAGGGTAGTGCAATTACGGCGCAACCTGATAAATTGTCCCCTGGGGATGTTACACAGCCAAGAGCTGTGATGACAACTCCCCAGGGGAATATATGAGTTACGGTCTGTTGGCTTAAAATAGTTGGTGAGAATAAACTGGTCACGCTCAATACTAATGGATAAATCTAAGAACACAACTTTTTCTGAACTGATGGTCCATGTTAGAGATATATTCTTTGTGTTATTATTAAGTGATTCAATAAAATCTTCTAATCTAGATCTATCACCATTCCAAACGAGGATAAGATCGTCTATGAATCTCCTATAACACACTAACTCAGGGGGGCGATGGAGGAACACTGCCTCATCCTCCCAGTGGGACATGAAAATATTAGCCACACTGGGGGCGAAGCGAGCCCCCATGGCAACACCCCTGGTCTGTAGGTAAAATTCTCTATTATACCAGAAATAGTTCTTTGTAAGACAAAAATCAAGGCAGCTTAGAAGAAACTCCTGATGTCCACCAGATAGAGAAGATGTAGTCAATGCCCATTCTACCGAAGCCATAGCATCCTGATGGCCAATGATGGTGTACAGGGAACTTACATCCGCTGTAACTAAAAAGGTGGATGAGGAGCATTTCAAGGTGTCTAAAATTTGAATAATATGTTTAGTGTCCTTCAAAAAAGCTGGAGTTTGCATAACTAAAGGTTGTAAAAAGAAATCAATGTATTGTCCCAGTCGTGCAGTAACAGAATCGATCCCGTTAACAATGGGTCGCCCTGGAGGTCTAACAGCATCTTTATGTATTTTTGGTAGAAAATAAATGACTGGTGTTCTGCAGAATAAGGGATCTAAATACAAAGCTTCCTTTTTACTGAGAATCCTTCTGTCTTTACCATCTTCAATAATATTATGCAGTTCGTCCTTAAAGGAAAGCATAGGATCCCTATTCAGAATCTGATAAGTATCCTGGTCCGATAATAATCGACTCATTTCATCTTGGTAGTATTCTTTACTGAGAATAACTAACCCACCGCCCTTGTCCGCAGGGCGGATAACGATATCTTTACGATCCGTCAGGGATTTTATACCCCGTTTGATAGACAGTGGGTCGGATACCCTCTTCACTTGTAATTTCTCTAAGTCATTAGAAACCATATTTTTGAAGACTTCTAAATGTTTGTTATCAGAAATCTGGGGATTGAAGGTGGACTTATTTCGAAGAGAAGAGTAATTATGTGCCACTGGTTTAGATCCCTGGGAAGGGTGTGATAAAAAATATTTTTTCATATTTAGAGTTCGTACAAATTTTTGAATGTTGACATAAGTGTTAAACTTATTGAGATTTTTTATAGGGGCGAATTTAAGACCTCTGTCAAGGACCTTAATTTCATCTTCATTCAGGACAGCATGACTGAGGTTATAAATTCCTTTACCGGTTACGGTCTGGACTTTTTGTACTCGCTTCCCCCCTCTCCTTCCTCTCTTTGTTTTCGCTTTCGGGGGAGACCGGGATTTGGGGGTGTATATGGTACAGGCTGTCTCCAATGCTCCCCTTGAGCAGATGGATATTGCGGAGGGGGGTTCCTCTGTACCCCCCTTTGGTCTAAAAAATCTTTGTGGTCATAAGGAGTATATTCAGTAAGCGGAGCATATCTATTTTGTGTGGAAATAGGTCTATCACGATATTGGTGAGAATATCCCCTGTCATCGTATTCTCTCCTATCGTTTTGAGAAGAATACCCTTCCCGATGTGGGGGAGGGTCATAATGATATGTCCCTCTGGGATGGGTTTGAGAGCCTCCTCCCCTCCCTCTTCCTCTCATATTTTTCCTTTTTTTATTGTTAAATTTCTTAAATCCATAATTATTTCCATTATTAATGGGAGGAGCTAGAGGTTCGTAGGGGCGGGGGGAGTCATATTCATAAATGGGATTAGCACGAGGAGTATTCAAATGTGTAGCTCCAATATTGGATTGACCACTCTGAGTGGGTTGAACGGTATCCTCTGATGTCGGGGTATTTTGCCATTTAAAAATAACCCCTCCATTAAAGTCATCAAAATCCCTAATACATTTTTTCTTCTTTTTATTCTGAGATTCTAAGTCCCATTTCACAAGTTTATTTTTAAGTTCTCCTGACAATCTTAGAAATTCATCACTATCCTTTAAGGGTTCAATATTATGGGTGATTTCATTGATTTGAGAGTCAAGAGCCATCATTCTCTTTCTTTTACGGATCAGAAGGAATTCAAGCAACTCAAATCCCCTTTTCACAAAAAAATCACTCCATTCAGACATAGACTGTGCATCCGTAAGGCCATCATTAGGGGGTAAATCCCACCTTAGACGTCTCGGGATAAGTCTAGCTGTCAAATATTGTTCAAAGGATGTGATATCCCACCATGCCTTAATCTTTTTCTCATAAATATGACCTAATTTTCTAAAAGTATGTGGCAAGTCATTATGAGATTCAAGCGTGGGATTCTTAGAAAACACTTCACTTATCTTGATTTCCCTTTTATCAAAATAATTGAAAACTTCCATACTGCAGCTAGATTAATGATAGTTGAAATACAGCAAGAGAAAATAAATAAATCAGCGCAAATATGTAGAAAGTACACAGCAGCTGAACACCAGGGTCAACACAATCAAATCCCTCAATCAAAGTATATAAAATAAGGTGCAGCGCTCAAATAAATACAATAGCACAAAGTAATCCCTCATAGGGACATGATAAACAGTCCTGAAATGATTAAAGCACTAAGGGTGTCCAAAAGATGATAAAGTGAGTGTCCATCACACGTGACAGCATGCCAAAAAATATAGTGACTGATGAGTGTGCCCAGCACCGGTGAATAAGATGGCCTCTCACCTGAATGACAGGCTAATAAAGCATTCCCAACAGGGATCAATCAGTAGGAAATTCTTTATCCAGGTAGAGATCATTCCATCCGGTAAACACTAAGGTAGATACATCACGATGGCTCTGGGCTGAGCTGTGGGTGATGGTGACTCTCACAAAGCATATGTAAGAAAAAGGACAAAATAGTGCTCTCTGTATGCCACAATTTATTTAAAATGAAGTAAAAAAGTTGCACTTACAAATAAAGCACTTCACAAGTGCAAGATGAACAGCAAGATCAGTGAAAAACACCGCCGTGTCGATACACGAAGTGGAGCATGCGCGGTAGCAGCGGGTGACGTCACGTCGTTACGTTCTGGACGCGTTGCGTCCCAGTGGGCGGGGACTTCTTCAGCAGATGACGAGACGATGCGACTACGTGGGCACCCGCGCTATAAAGAGGTGAGTTACCATAGCTACCACAGACGCTTCATAGCAGGAAGGGACCGGAAATGTCCCCTGGTAATGTAAACAGATGAAATTAAGGTCCTTGACAGAGGTCTTAAATTCGCCCCTATAAAAAATCTCAATAAGTTTAACACTTATGTCAACATTCAAAAATTTGTACGAACTCTAAATATGAAAAAATATTTTTTATCACACCCTTCCCAGGGATCTAAACCAGTGGCACATAATTACTCTTCTCTTCGAAATAAGTCCACCTTCAATCCCCAGATTTCTGATAACAAACATTTAGAAGTCTTCAAAAATATGGTTTCTAATGACTTAGAGAAATTACAAGTGAAGAGGGTATCCGACCCACTGTCTATCAAACGGGGTATAAAATCCCTGACGGATCGTAAAGATATCGTTATCCGCCCTGCGGACAAGGGCGGTGGGTTAGTTATTCTCAGTAAAGAATACTACCAAGATGAAATGAGTCGATTATTATCGGACCAGGATACTTATCAGATTCTGAATAGGGATCCTATGCTTTCCTTTAAGGACGAACTGCATAATATTATTGAAGATGGTAAAGACAGAAGGATTCTCAGTAAAAAGGAAGCTTTGTATTTAGATCCCTTATTCTGCAGAACACCAGTCATTTATTTTCTACCAAAAATACATAAAGATGCTGTTAGACCTCCAGGGCGACCCATTGTTAACGGGATCGATTCTGTTACTGCACGACTGGGACAATACATTGATTTCTTTTTACAACCTTTAGTTATGCAAACTCCAGCTTTTTTGAAGGACACTAAACATATTATTCAAATTTTAGACACCTTGAAATGCTCCTCATCCACCTTTTTAGTTACAGCGGATGTAAGTTCCCTGTACACCATCATTGGCCATCAGGATGCTATGGCTTCGGTAGAATGGGCATTGACTACATCTTCTCTATCTGGTGGACATCAGGAGTTTCTTCTAAGCTGCCTTGATTTTTGTCTTACAAAGAACTATTTCTGGTATAATAGAGAATTTTACCTACAGACCAGGGGTGTTGCCATGGGGGCTCGCTTCGCCCCCAGTGTGGCTAATATTTTCATGTCCCACTGGGAGGATGAGGCAGTGTTCCTCCATCGCCCCCCTGAGTTAGTGTGTTATAGGAGATTCATAGACGATCTTATCTTCGTTTGGAATGGTGATAGATCTAGATTAGAAGATTTTATTGAATCACTTAATAATAACACAAAGAATATATCTCTAACATGGACCATCAGTTCAGAAAAAGTTGTGTTCTTAGATTTATCCATTAGTATTGAGCGTGACCAGTTTATTCTCACCAACTATTTTAAGCCAACAGACCGTAACTCATATATTCCCCTGGGGAGTTGTCATCACAGCTCTTGGCTGTGTAACATCCCCAGGGGACAATTTATCAGGTTGCGCCGTAATTGCACTACCCTGGATGATTTTGTTAATCAATCTCGAGTCCTTTTTTCGAGGTTTGAACAAAAAGGCTATAAAAGATCCACCCTCGATGAAGAAGTATCCAGAGTGATGTCCTTAGATAGGAAAGAACTTATAGTTGGATCTGCGAAGGTACCTACTAATGATAACCACAATTTTAAAATGGTGTTGGACTATAATGTCCAATACCGTAAGTTCGAGAGAATAATTCAAAAAAACTGGGCTATACTAAAACAGGATAAAATTTTGGGCCCTGTACTCCCTGACAGGCCTCAATTTATATATAAAAAAGCCCCCACATTAAGGGACAGATTGGCCCCTGGAGTTCTTGATCCACCCGTTCCTGTGTCAGATAGGCTTTTTTCCTTTTTGGGAGGTTTCTATGCCTGCGGTAGGTGTGTACCTTGTAAGCATGCCAAAGGGAACGTCAAAAAAAGAAAGAAATTTTTGGCCTCAGCCACCAACCAAGAGTATGAGATCAAACAATTGATCACATGCGACACGGTTGGAGTGGTCTACATGCTGGAGTGCAGTTGTGGACTCCAGTATGTGGGCAGAACCTCAAGACCACTACATGTTAGACTGGCTGAACATGTCAATAACATTAAAAAAGGCCTGAAAACTCATAATGTGTCCAGACATTTCAAGGCCTTTCATGAACAAAATCCGAAGGGTCTGAAATTCTGGGGCATTGAGAGGGTTAATAAACACTGGCGGGGGGGTAATTTTATTAGACAACTTAGTAGAAGAGAATCATATTGGATATATGAGACAAGAGTAATGTGCCCCGAAGGGTTAAATGTAGAGTTCGATACAAATTGTTTTATCTCTGATCGATAAATTATTGTTGTCAATTTTTAATCTTTTTATTTATGAAATGTTATTATTGCTTTGGAGTAGTCGGTAGCAGCGGTTTGACAATTATTTTTTGTTTGTTCTGACAATTTTTTGTTTATTTTTTGTTTGTTCTGACATATATTATATTTTTTAAATAAAACGACAAGTTTTAATATTCTCCTATGCGGTTTTACGTGTTTTCGTACACGGTTTTATGTAAAATGCCTATGGGATTAGCATATATATACCAATCAACAAATTGATCTTTTTTGGTGACCCATAGTGAATAGCTTTAACGAAGTGGTTTCCGGGTTGCCCTGTTTACATTACCAGGGGACATTTCCGGTCCCTTCCTGCTATGAAGCGTCTGTGGTAGCTATGGTAACTCACCTCTTTATAGCGCGGGTGCCCACGTAGTCGCATCGTCTCGTCATCTGCTGAAGAAGTCCCCGCCCACTGGGACGCAACGCGTCCAGAACGTAACGACGTGACGTCACCCGCTGCTACCGCGCATGCTCCACTTCGTGTATCGACACGGCGGTGTTTTTCACTGATCTTGCTGTTCATCTTGCACTTGTGAAGTGCTTTATTTGTAAGTGCAACTTTTTTACTTCATTTTAAATAAATTGTGGCATACAGAGAGCACTATTTTGTCCTTTTTCTTACATATGCTTTGTGAGAGTCACCATCACCCACAGCTCAGCCCAGAGCCATCGTGATGTATCTACCTTAGTGTTTACCGGATGGAATGATCTCTACCTGGATAAAGAATTTCCTACTGATTGATCCCTGTTGGGAATGCTTTATTAGCCTGTCATTCAGGTGAGAGGCCATCTTATTCACCGGTGCTGGGCACACTCATCAGTCACTATATTTTTTGGCATGCTGTCACGTGTGATGGACACTCACTTTATCATCTTTTGGACACCCTTAGTGCTTTAATCATTTCAGGACTGTTTATCATGTCCCTATGAGGGATTACTTTGTGCTATTGTATTTATTTGAGCGCTGCACCTTATTTTATATACTTTGATTGAGGGATTTGATTGTGTTGACCCTGGTGTTCAGCTGCTGTGTACTTTCTACATATTTGCGCTGATTTATTTATTTTCTCTTGCTGTATTTCAACTATCATTAATCTAGCTGCAGTATGGAAGTTTTCAATTATTTTGATAAAAGGGAAATCAAGATAAGTGAAGTGTTTTCTAAGAATCCCACGCTTGAATCTCATAATGACTTGCCACATACTTTTAGAAAATTAGGTCATATTTATGAGAAAAAGATTAAGGCATGGTGGGATATCACATCCTTTGAACAATATTTGACAGCTAGACTTATCCCGAGACGTCTAAGGTGGGATTTACCCCCTAATGATGGCCTTACGGATGCACAGTCTATGTCTGAATGGAGTGATTTTTTTGTGAAAAGGGGATTTGAGTTGCTTGAATTCCTTCTGATCCGTAAAAGAAAGAGAATGATGGCTCTTGACTCTCAAATCAATGAAATCACCCATAATATTGAACCCTTAAAGGATAGTGATGAATTTCTAAGATTGTCAGGAGAACTTAAAAATAAACTTGTGAAATGGGACTTAGAATCTCAGAATAAAAAGAAGAAAAAATTTATTAGGGATTTTGATGACTTTAATGGAGGGGTTATTTTTAAATGGCAAAATACCCCGACATCAGAGGATACCGTTCAACCCACTCAGAGTGGTCAATCCAATATTGGAGCTACACATTTGAATACTCCTCGTGCTAATCCCATTTATGAATATGACTCCCCCCGCCCCTACGAACCTCTAGCTCCTCCCATTAATAATGGAAATAATTATGGATTTAAGAAATTTAACAATAAAAAAAGGAAAAATATGAGAGGAAGAGGGAGGGGAGGAGGCTCTCAAACCCATCCCAGAGGGACATATCATTATGACCCTCCCCCACATCGGGAAGGGTATTCTTCTCAAAACGATAGGAGAGAATACGATGACAGGGGATATTCTCACCAATATCGTGATAGACCTATTTCCACACAAAATAGATATGCTCCGCTTACTGAATATACTCCTTATGACCACAAAGATTTTTTAGACCAAAGGGGGGTACAGAGGAACCCCCCTCCGCAATATCCATCTGCTCAAGGGGAGCATTGGAGACAGCCTGTACCATATACACCCCCAAATCCCGGTCTCCCCCGAAAGCGAAAACAAAGAGAGGAAGGAGAGGGGGGAAGCGAGTACAAAAAGTCCAGACCGTAACCGGTAAAGGAATTTATAACCTCAGTCATGCTGTCCTGAATGAAGATGAAATTAAGGTCCTTGACAGAGGTCTTAAATTCGCCCCTATAAAAAATCTCAATAAGTTTAACACTTATGTCAACATTCAAAAATTTGTACGAACTCTAAATATGAAAAAATATTTTTTATCACACCCTTCCCAGGGATCTAAACCAGTGGCACATAATTACTCTTCTCTTCGAAATAAGTCCACCTTCAATCCCCAGATTTCTGATAACAAACATTTAGAAGTCTTCAAAAATATGGTTTCTAATGACTTAGAGAAATTACAAGTGAAGAGGGTATCCGACCCACTGTCTATCAAACGGGGTATAAAATCCCTGACGGATCGTAAAGATATCGTTATCCGCCCTGCGGACAAGGGCGGTGGGTTAGTTATTCTCAGTAAAGAATACTACCAAGATGAAATGAGTCGATTATTATCGGACCAGGATACTTATCAGATTCTGAATAGGGATCCTATGCTTTCCTTTAAGGACGAACTGCATAATATTATTGAAGATGGTAAAGACAGAAGGATTCTCAGTAAAAAGGAAGCTTTGTATTTAGATCCCTTATTCTGCAGAACACCAGTCATTTATTTTCTACCAAAAATACATAAAGATGCTGTTAGACCTCCAGGGCGACCCATTGTTAACGGGATCGATTCTGTTACTGCACGACTGGGACAATACATTGATTTCTTTTTACAACCTTTAGTTATGCAAACTCCAGCTTTTTTGAAGGACACTAAACATATTATTCAAATTTTAGACACCTTGAAATGCTCCTCATCCACCTTTTTAGTTACAGCGGATGTAAGTTCCCTGTACACCATCATTGGCCATCAGGATGCTATGGCTTCGGTAGAATGGGCATTGACTACATCTTCTCTATCTGGTGGACATCAGGAGTTTCTTCTAAGCTGCCTTGATTTTTGTCTTACAAAGAACTATTTCTGGTATAATAGAGAATTTTACCTACAGACCAGGGGTGTTGCCATGGGGGCTCGCTTCGCCCCCAGTGTGGCTAATATTTTCATGTCCCACTGGGAGGATGAGGCAGTGTTCCTCCATCGCCCCCCTGAGTTAGTGTGTTATAGGAGATTCATAGACGATCTTATCCTCGTTTGGAATGGTGATAGATCTAGATTAGAAGATTTTATTGAATCACTTAATAATAACACAAAGAATATATCTCTAACATGGACCATCAGTTCAGAAAAAGTTGTGTTCTTAGATTTATCCATTAGTATTGAGCGTGACCAGTTTATTCTCACCAACTATTTTAAGCCAACAGACCGTAACTCATATATTCCCCTGGGGAGTTGTCATCACAGCTCTTGGCTGTGTAACATCCCCAGGGGACAATTTATCAGGTTGCGCCGTAATTGCACTACCCTGGATGATTTTGTTAATCAATCTCGAGTCCTTTTTTCGAGGTTTGAACAAAAAGGCTATAAAAGATCCACCCTCGATGAAGAAGTATCCAGAGTGATGTCCTTAGATAGGAAAGAACTTATAGTTGGATCTGCGAAGGTACCTACTAATGATAACCACAATTTTAAAATGGTGTTGGACTATAATGTCCAATACCGTAAGTTCGAGAGAATAATTCAAAAAAACTGGGCTATACTAAAACAGGATAAAATTTTGGGCCCTGTACTCCCTGACAGGCCTCAATTTATATATAAAAAAGCCCCCACATTAAGGGACAGATTGGCCCCTGGAGTTCTTGATCCACCCGTTCCTGTGTCAGATAGGCTTTTTTCCTTTTTGGGAGGTTTCTATGCCTGCGGTAGGTGTGTACCTTGTAAGCATGCCAAAGGGAACGTCAAAAAAAGAAAGAAATTTTTGGCCTCAGCCACCAACCAAGAGTATGAGATCAAACAATTGATCACATGCGACACGGTTGGAGTGGTCTACATGCTGGAGTGCAGTTGTGGACTCCAGTATGTGGGCAGAACCTCAAGACCACTACATGTTAGACTGGCTGAACATGTCAATAACATTAAAAAAGGCCTGAAAACTCATAATGTGTCCAGACATTTCAAGGCCTTTCATGAACAAAATCCGAAGGGTCTGAAATTCTGGGGCATTGAGAGGGTTAATAAACACTGGCGGGGGGGTAATTTTATTAGACAACTTAGTAGAAGAGAATCATATTGGATATATGAGACAAGAGTAATGTGCCCCGAAGGGTTAAATGTAGAGTTCGATACAAATTGTTTTATCTCTGATCGATAAATTATTGTTGTCAATTTTTAATCTTTTTATTTATGAAATGTTATTATTGCTTTGGAGTAGTCGGTAGCAGTGGTTTGACAATTATTTTTTGTTTGTTCTGACAATTTTTTGTTTATTTTTTGTTTGTTCTGACATATATTATATTTTTTAAATAAAACGACAAGTTTTAATATTCTCCTATGCGGTTTTACGTGTTTTCGTACACGGTTTTATGTAAAATGCCTATGGGATTAGCATATATATACCAATCAACAAATTGATCTTTTTTGGTGACCCATAGTGAATAGCTTTAACGAAGTGGTTTCCGGGTTGCCCTGTTTACATTACCAGGGGACATTTCCGGTCCCTTCCTGCTATGAAGCGTCTGTGGTAGCTATGGTAACTCACCTCTTTATAGCGCGGGTGCCCACGTAGTCGCATCGTCTCGTCATCTGCTGAAGAAGTCCCCGCCCACTGGGACGCAACGCGTCCAGAACGTAACGACGTGACGTCACCCGCTGCTACCGCGCATGCTCCACTTCGTGTATCGACACGGCGGTGTTTTTCACTGATCTTGCTGTTCATCTTGCACTTGTGAAGTGCTTTATTTGTAAGTGCAACTTTTTTACTTCATTTTAAATAAATTGTGGCATACAGAGAGCACTATTTTGTCCTTTTTCTTACATATGCTTTGTGAGAGTCACCATCACCCACAGCTCAGCCCAGAGCCATCGTGATGTATCTACCTTAGTGTTTACCGGATGGAATGATCTCTACCTGGATAAAGAATTTCCTACTGATTGATCCCTGTTGGGAATGCTTTATTAGCCTGTCATTCAGGTGAGAGGCCATCTTATTCACCGGTGCTGGGCACACTCATCAGTCACTATATTTTTTGGCATGCTGTCACGTGTGATGGACACTCACTTTATCATCTTTTGGACACCCTTAGTGCTTTAATCATTTCAGGACTGTTTATCATGTCCCTATGAGGGATTACTTTGTGCTATTGTATTTATTTGAGCGCTGCACCTTATTTTATATACTTAGAATGCTATGTAAGTTGTGCCTCAAAAATCCCACCAAATATATACTTACAAATATCTCAACTGAGATATGAATGAATTAGAACAGGAGTAGATAATAGTTCACAGAACTGTTATGAATATTTCTGATTAAGACACAAAAATAAAAGTAAATATGCAATTGCATGAAAACAAAAGAGATCAGAAACTGGACTCTGTCAGTGTATCAATTCTAGCATGTTTAATTTAACATTTTATTGTTATAGATGACATAAGAAAGGAGTGGTCTGAGACGTTATTAAAAACTAGCAAAAAGTGTAGTGTCATATTTCAAAAGTCAGCAGCAACCTCTAAAAGGTGCAAAATGCAATACTTCTCAAAGTTCAATCTATTTACAAAATGGATATAGCAAAACTGTTATACAAAATGGATGCTCTTGTGCATAAATGAACAATACAGTGAATTTTCACTGTCACAACCAATACATTTTAGATGACTGTAAAATTAAAATACCAGCCTCTGATGACTGTCGTCATTTACTTTTAGCTCCTAGCATATGAGATTGAATAATTTATAGGGGAAATTGCAGATACTTGTAATAAATAATACTAGCTTACAGCATCTCCAAATGTCCATAAATATATACATTTAGCTTCAGGAGTAGCCTTACAGTCCGCAATAGGCATCTGCAACAGTAAAACGACTGTTTGCATACCTTTAGTAGGTCTTCTAAAATGTGGGATCAATTTAGTCCACATTATGGACTGTTTGATTTTCCCAATAGAAGCCTTTGCTTGGCAAACAACAAGGTATTTTTAGGACTTTTTAGACTTTTTAGGAATGATCCCAAGTTATGGGAACTTTAGACTAAATTACTGTAACCATTTTATTCTTCTTTTTGTGCCAGCTTTCTACTATATGTAGTTTTGGTTAGAGCCCCAAATGAGGTAGTTACTGTTTCAGTACTGTATTATCTGTCTGTTAACTACAGTAGGAAACAAAATAAAGTAAGTGCAAATTAGGAACTTTTCTTTACCTGCAAGAGACTGTAAGAAATTTAAAGATAAACAGGATATTGAAGAATTCCATAAAAAATTACTTATATTGGAAGCAGTTTGTTTAAATAACTGTTTTGGAGGGATTCATAATGCATTATTAAACAGGTACAATGGATCTGGTTAAAAAAAATGTGTGTCTCACTAGATATAATAGTAGGGAAGTCAATTTATTTTATCATTCCTACATTATGGTGATTTTGAGACATTCATTTCTCAAAGGAAATCCAAACCCAAGAGCAAAAATGAATTTCATTGCAGCTTACCAGTCCTTAAAGAGGAGGTAAACACTGCCTCTTTTTTTTTTTGTGACTTGCAAAGTAAAGGCATAATGTGCTAGTATGCATCGCATACTAGCACAATATGTGAAACTTACCTGCAAACAAAGTCCTCCTCCCTTCTGGAGGGCGCAACCAACTTTGCCCATCTTCCTTCTGGGTTTGTGGACTCCGACTGTGTGACTGGCCGGAGCTGCGTGACGTCACTCCCACACATGCACATGGGAGCCCTGGTCATGGCACAGGTCTCTGAAGAAACAGCACGGACGGCCGTTCCTTCAAAGCGCATGTGCCAATTGTGTCACCAGTGACGTATACAGTAAAAATCACCTAAACAGTGTAAGTTTAGGAGATATTTACAGTACCTATAGGTAAGCCTTATTATAGGCTTACCTATAGGTACATATAATCAAGGGAAGTTTATTACTTCCTCTTTATTGTGGTGGCTGCATGTATTTTCTTTTTTCAGGCTAAGAAGATTTTCAGCAAGAACAAGTACAAAAGAGGCAAACTCTAGCTTGGGTAATTACCATAGCTTCCTCCGTAAATACAGTGGGGGGAGTGATTGTAGCCACCCAGTGACAGGAAGTGTGTTATTCACAAGATTACCAGATAAAAAAGCCAGGAAAGAAAAGAAAGGCACCCAAGGACCGATAAATTGCAAAATTAGGTTTTATTTTTGGACTTAGATATGTTTTAAGAAAGTTCAGCTCATTTCTACTAGAGTTTCACATAACCAGTGCATACATTGGAAAATATGATATTACAAACAACAAAGCATTTCTCATAAAGGGTCAGACTCTGAGGAATTAAAATAATGTAAAATGGAATTCTTTATTAATAAACAATTAAGGACCCTGACCTTTATGGGTCAGTATTCCTAATTATTGTCTTAATTATAGTCAGTTAAATGTTATTTAGGTATACACATACTATATACATGGAATAAGGGTTACCAGCCTTGCTAATTAACCCCAGTAATATAAATCTGAAATATGTGAGCTTGACTCAAAATTTAATATTTAGTCATTTCTTTTTAGAAATTGCATTGCAGATTATTTTTGTTAGGCTTTTTCTGAAGATTTCCAGTAATAAAACATAAAATGCCTGATGATGACATAGGAATGTAATTATATAGTTAAAATACCAGTTAAAGCTAACCAGTACTTAAAGTTGTAGTACAACCTAACTCGTATAATGAGATCTGTGTACACATTTTTTTTAAATTTCATCTGGTCATGTGATTTAGCAGCTCCAGTTTCTCTGTGTAAGGGAGCACTCAACAATGGCTGTGAATTCCAAGAGCAGAGATGTCACCCATAGGCTCTAATGGCCCAGCTATTGTTGGCAATCCTTCCTCTCCCCTGAAGCAGCTGTTCAGTGAAACATGAGAGCTGGAGTTGCTAGATCACATGACCAACCCGGACTGGATACAAAATAGGTACGTACACAGATATTTTTTATATGCAGGGTATGCAGGGTAGGTAGGAGGAGAGGGATGGGAATGTTTTTAAGAATAAGTAGAGTTAGACTTTTTTCCAGTAAGATACATTTTTAAAACAAACAGTGAGGATTCTCAGTGTGACGCATAAGGTGCTAAAACAGACTTTCTGCATTGCTAGAAACTCTGTAGTTGTGTCCCCAAAACAACTTCTAAGATGAGGAAAGATGGCACACCTTCTCCTCCAGGCCACAATGAAGAACATGCTACCTTTGTTACTTATACCAGGTCCAAGTGATTTTAGATATGGGTGTGCTTTAACCTATGCAAATAGGTTAAAACCTTAGGGTGCATATTACACATATTCACTTTAATTTGAATAGCCTGCAGAAAACTTTGGCTGAGGGAAATAAAGAGGCTGCACTGCTGACCTCCTATTAAAAAAATGATGGTTGCTTCCCTCCTATGTTGATCTAGAAAAAATTGGAATAAGTATGCAGATTGGTCCAGTAGGCTTCACATATTTTATACAAACACAAAGAACAACTGGACTCCTTCATTAGTCAGGGCAATTTTTTCATTCAACATACACACACCTTTTTAACTGCATGTACAGATGACTATTCTTAAGTAGTAAACCATGGAACCATCATATCTTTTTAATACAATGCAGTGAAATGAAGAGTTGGACAAAAACTGATATTCCACTGCTTCTTTCCCACACTGGTGCCAAAATGTTACTTGTTTAAGTTGTCTTACTAACTAATTGTGATACTCAACTACATATAGGTATACTGTTGTCCAGTGGCGGCCACTCCATAATGGGTGCAGGGGCGTCAGCCCCCCTATCCAAAGTCCAGCCCCTTGATCTACATACAAGGAGCCGGACTATGGATTCCAATGGGGGCGGTGTTTTTTTTGACGCACGTGATTAGAGCCAGAGGTTCTAATAGGCTTAAAGAAATGATGGGCTCGGGGTACAGAGCACTGCGCCCCGAGCACACCCACCTTTGTGGCAATAGCGAATGAATATTCACTTTTGACACACTGATCCTCCTCCTGGCCAATCAGGAAGCCCCTATTGGCCAGGGAGTCTTAGTACTCCCTGGCCAATCATGTCTCAGGACACACTTCCTGTTCCTGTGCGACCGGGAGGAGGATGTCCCATTGTGTGGCACATTCAGAGTGTCTAGTGTCTCCTCCGTGGGGAAGTGAAGGGTGATCGCCGCTGTTTTGCTCCCAGGGCGGGGGGTGGCGGGCTATTGCTGCCGTTTGTCTCCCACCAGGGTGGTGGCTGGGTTAATCATTTTGCTCCTACGGCGGGGGGGTGATGTTAGTTTGTGCCGCCCTCTGCCCCCCCCAAAATTTTGAGCACCAGCCGCCACTGCTGTTGTCTATTGCAGTACCCTGCAACAAAATTATTACTGTAAGAATTCACACTTATGCCCTGTACACACGGTCGGACATTGATCGGACATTCCGACAACAAAATCCATGGATTTTTTCCGACGGATGTTGGCTCAAACTTGTCTTGCATACACACGGTCACACAAAGTTGTCGGAAAATCCGATCGTTCTGAATGCGGTGACGTAAAACACATACATCTGGACTATAAACGGGGGAATAGTAGCCAATAGCTTTCATTTCTTAATTTATTCTGAGCATGCGTGGCACTTTGTGCGTCGGATTTGTGTAGACACGATCAGAATTTCCGACAACGGATTTTGTTGTCGGAAAATTTTATAACAAGCTCTCAAACTTTGTGTGTCAGAAATTCCTATGGAAAATGTGTGATGGAGCCTACACATGGTCGGAATTTCCGACAACAAGGTCCTATCACACATTTACCATCGGAAAATCCTATCGTGTGTACAGAGCATAACAATTCACATAGCCACTGGGGGTGTAAGTGCTTTTTGATTATGCATACAACAAAAAGAGTGCTGTGGCTATTACTCACCCAGGATTCATCCTGTTACATTACATAAAGAGACATTTGATTATGGAAAATGTGAAACAGAAGTAATCAGTAATCAGTAATCAAAAGTAATCAGTAGGTGGCACAAAACTGTGCTATTTCTGAAATACCAAAGTGAAAGACTTGAGAAAACTTGGATGGCAGCAACAACAGGATAGAAGGTGGAGCCAGGTGCGGTACAAAATCAAGGAATAAGTAATATTCAACAGGCTGGAGGTCAAAGCAGGAAGGCAGATAAAAATAACCAGGAAACAGAATGAAGGTTTCAGCAGGTGCTAGGCAGAAGCAAAATTAATGAGTAGTCTTGGTTAAAAAAGGGTAATCTGAAGCACATAGTAGCCAGACCAACAGCAAACAAACATCTTTAAAGTGTATGTCACAAACAAAAACCAATCCAAACCAATAGCCAGACCAACAGCAACTACCTAGCTTTGATCAGGTACTAGCTTAAAATGTTAACTTCAGATTAAACCTTGCTGCTTGAGACCAGCTGTGAAGTCACAGAGTTTATATTTAGGTGATTTTTGTTAAGATTATAGATTTTTAAAGTGGAAAAGAAAGAAAGGTGAAGGGAGTCTAAAACACCACCAGCTATTGGATTAGAGAATATGAATGATTAATATGCAATATTTGACATCTACAGACCAAAACATTTAAAAAAAAGAATGTAAAAAAAAAGAGAAAACCAATTTACAATCTCCTTAAATCAAACCACCAGACTGTATTGTTATTATCTGCAAATAATAGCCCTTTTTAATTTTTAGAATTAACTCTACAATCTAAGGTAGCCCATAGATGATTCTGTGGTGGAAGCAAAGAAAATTGCTCAATTCCTCCATCAGAACAGTCAGTGTTGATGAAGGAAAGCCTCCGGAAGTGCTATTGTGTTCTGCTGGTGGGAGAATGAATGGACCCTTCCCTGCTGTCATAATGCAATGATTACTGCTAGTGGCTATAGTCACTGACAGTAATCACATGCCAAAAATACAACAAAAAAAACAGTATGCTGAAGGTTCTCCCAGTCACAAAATAACCCGGCAGTTAACCTGGAGGCAGGCATCCTCGGGTTGTACTCGGCACTGAGTAACCTAGTGTTCAGGGGCCCAAGAGCACAGGCTGCAATGACAGTCTCCATGCGCACGACGGTCAAGGTTTGGGAACAACTGACTGCTAAACTCAACCCACCTGACACATTCTCCCTCTATACACCACTGTGGGGCAACCCTAGGTTACCACATTTATTATCTATTCCGGACCCAGCTATCTGGGCTAGATGTGATATTAAAATTTTACAACATATCATGCCAGCAGGCATGCTCCTCTCATATGATGAACTAAAACACACTTTCCAACTTCCAGCGAAGATGTTTTTTCACTATCTACAACTGCATCATGCCGTACAAGCCCAATTTCCGACTGACATTCATTTGGAATCACATATGGTGGAGCGCTTTCTTATTTCAGCCAATGTGGCCCGTATCCTCTCCGCCCTATACCTTCGGGTATCCTGTGAGACTGATGACCAAGGGACTGGGCTCTTTAATAAATGGAAGGTGGATGTGCCCTCCCTGAAGGATGATGATTGGGAAGAGGGTATCCAACAGTATATACCTTTAATGATATCCGCCAGGGATAGGTACATTCAGTTGAAATTCCTCCACAGGGCATATTACACACTCCAGAGGCTTGCTAGGATATACCCCACCCAATCTGACAAATGTCCAAAATGCAATACTGAAGTGGGAACATTCTACCATGTGGTGTTGTCTTGTCCTCTTATTCAACAATTCTGGAGGGAAGTGATGCAATCTATCAACTCGATTGGGAATTTGACCATAGGACTTGACCCCCGTGTCCTCTTACTCGGTGTCTGTGACAATATCACCACAAACACTTACAAAAGGTTACTGATTTTCTATGCCTTGTTCTATGCCAGGAAGGCCATCCTAACTAAATGGAAGCAGCTGGAGCCCCCGACGGTTGGGCAGTGGAAAAAGCTTATTGATTCTACCCTTCCACTTTATAAACTTACGTATATGAGTCGTAAATGCCCTAAAAAGTTTGAGAAGATCTGGGGTGTCTGGGCTGACAACTAAAATCCTGATTATAATGAGAGAGCACCCCAGTCTGTTCCAGTCTCTACAGCTGGGCTGGTTAGGTTCGGGACCCTCAATGTCCCCCCCCCACTCCTCTCACCCCCAAAAGAAACCCCTTACAATTCCATTATTGCTACATATGGTTGGTATAGGATAGGACTATTCATACCCATGACATCTTATCCTTTGAATTAAACACAACCCTACCCCATTTTTACATAAGAAAGCAATACTGAGGCTATGTACTGAGAAATGCATGTAAATACCATGCTGGCTACTATGTCTTACACTTTGTTATGATATCTGCTGTTTTGTCATCTGTTTGATTTTATTTTTCCCTTTTTTTATGTTTATTAATTGCATAATGTACTGAAAACTTTCTCCGATGGAGATTAATAAAAACGTTTCTGTTAAAAAAAAAAAATACAAGAAAAAAGAATTACTTGGTTATAATCAGCCTGCCCATACATAGATGGAAATTTGTCTGGTCCCTGCTAAACTGGACGAATTGTGATCCATGTATACCTGGCTTAACTCATGTGCCCTGTACACACGACCGGTTTTGCCGTCGGAATAAACTCTGAAGGTTTTTCCGAGTTCTGACGGAATTCCGCTCAAGCTGTCTTACATACACAAGGTCACACCAAATTCCAACCATCCAGAACGCAGTGACATACAACAACGGGACTAGAAAACGGCAGTTCAATAGCCAGTAGCCAATAGCTTCCATCTCGTACTTGCTTCAGAGCATGCGTCGTTTTTGGTGCGTCAGAACAGCATACAGAGGAGCGTTTTTTCTGATAGTAATTTGTTCCGTCGGAAAAATATAGAACTGTTCTATATAGATATATATAGAAATGTTCTCTATCTAAGTCCATCTGAATTTTTGACGGAAAAAGTCAGATGGGGCATACACACAGTCAGAATATACAATGAAAAGCTCCCATCGGACTATTTCTGTTGGAAATTCCACTTGTATGTACGCAGCATAACTCTAGATTCCATATAATTATTTATCTCTGGAAATTAAATATTTACCTTTTCACAGATTATATAGAAAGAATTTACTTTGCTCTGATGGCCTCTGAAATCTAGTGAGACTTCAGGCACACAGATACAGATAGTTGTCTGAGGTGCAGGCATAATGCTGACATTTATCATCACATAACCAGTATATAAGTGACTGTCAGTAACAGGCTGTCTTATCATGTCTGCATTTTCTTATCCCACAAAAAATTGTCAGTGCCAGGCCTATTTACACTAGACAATAAGACAGGGAATGCTTGTATGCATTTCCCTTTTTTTTTCAAAGTAAGTGATTAATGTTGCTATAGCATTGGAATGCCATTATTTTATTCAATATCTACTTTAAGAGGTCGGTGACCTTTTGTTCCATTTCCAAGAGAGTTGTGCATTTTCCTGTAAAGTTCCAATGAATGGGGATACTGTGATCGGGCCACAAAAGAGGGAGAGGGTTTATAAAGATAAATAATTCTTTATACTGTATGTACACTTTAATAGTTCACTAATGATATCTGCTATATTCTGTGTGGTGTGGCTGACACATGTATGACTTGCAGTGCAGTTGCTTAAATTATATATAATGATCTGATGACAAAGAGGAGGGGGTAATGTGCTAGATTTTTAAAGGTACAGTTATCCCATAACCATTTTTATGCTCTTGCATGTGCATATTAGTGAAAGCAGTCAGCCTTGTCAAAATTCACTTTTTCTAACTTATGTGCAAGAGCTATTTCTTTCTATCATAAATTAGAATTCAAGTCTTTGTTTAATACTTACATTACTCGTACATCAAAATAATAGATTGAGTCATATTCAGAATGTATTTCTTTTTTTCTTGTGAACATGTGAGGCATGTTTGTACTCACTAGTGAGTACAGATCGCCAAACTGAAAAAAATGTAGCTAAGCCAATACATTTGCATAATGTTTCTGCTGCATTAGATGTGTGTTGTTTGTCTCTACAGAATTGCAGACTTCAATCAGAAAAAATGCAAATTACTAAGTTTAAATCACTGGGGCAATTACTGAAAAGAGTATATATGTCTTTAAAATTTAGGATCAAGCCAATTATTCAATCAATTTTGTGTATAATTATGTGTAGACACACCAATTTTATTTTGGGTATCCAGACATTGCATATTTTTTTTTCTTGAGAATGTGAATTGTTTAATAAATTATCTTGAGCATAAACTGGTAAGCAATATGGAGTATTCAATAAATTTATGTTTAGTAAACAAAACAAGTTCAGTAGATAGAAAACAGCATCTAGGGTTGTCTTTGTTGAATATGAAATATGATGCTATTGACATCACTGGAGCATGTCGGCATAATAAACATGATTTGTGGTGATAGAATAATAAAAACACACATATATAATCTACCTTTCTATCTCTAGTCTATGGTCAAGGTTACAGGAGCTGGATATTTGGATGAAAAAAAAAAGAATCTAAGTGATATTTTAAATTTTTGTTTGCCTATGAACAGGTGATGGAAGACAGCAGTTATACCTTCAGTTAGGAGCAAAATAACAATATTTTTTATAATTTTTTTAAATATATTTTTTAAAGTATGTATGTATGTATGTGAAACCATTTTTTTATTACAAAAAAAATGTTTTTTTGCTTTGTAACATGAGTATACATAATGCAAAATTAATACAGTTTATTGGAAGTGGTATTGTACATATGACAACATTACCATTGACTATAAACAAGTATATGGCATGCATCCCTGAAGGAGAAAGTGGAAAAAGTCTTGTTAAAACAAGCAAGAGAGGAAGAGCGAGGAAAAAAGGAACAAGATTGAAAGGGAAGGTGTGCTTGTATGCCATAGGCGACATGGAAGTGTGGTGAAATTCGCTCTGGCTTGCATGACTAGAGATTTTTTTAATCAGTCAGGATAGAGATGACTAGGGATTTTCTTAATCAGTCAGTGTACTTGGGGCCAAAATGGTTTGATATGTGGGCAGGTCCAGCAAATGTTTAGAAAGGTTCCCCTATTTTTGTGGCACCTCCACAAAAAAAATCTGTATGAATCTTAAGGTGTTTTGCCCACTGTGGTGATGCCATGTAGTTCATGTAGAATAAACAGTGAAGGTTTGTGCAGGGTTTTATTCACCAAAAGTTAAGAAAAGTGGCAGACATACCCTGCAGGAATGAAATTTCACTCAGGTTAAAGGGAAATTATTTTCTGATTTAATCATTTCCCTTTGAGTTGAATGAAGTATTCTGATTCTAAAGGACTATGTACTGAGGATAATCAAGGATAATTTCCCATCCAGGGAATAAAAAATAAACAGCTTTGTTTGGATTTGAGGATGGTTGTGGAGAGCTCTGTAAATGTGAAGGGTGCCCAATGGTGGAAGATCATTGCTTTTGTGTTGATACGCGCCTTTCTACTGGGCACAAAAGCACTCAGATTCAGAGAAATTATAGACTGTAATTTGCCAAGACTTTTTTACATCCATGTTAAATAATGATATAGGCCTATAGCTCTTGCATAGTGAGAGAACCTTGCTCTCTTTGGGTGATATGTGCTCCTAAAAGATGGGCAGATAGGTGAGGAGTAGTGTCTCGGGGATTAAAGATTGCAGTGACTCTGGGTAATAGAGAATGGGCAAAAGTCTTGAAGTAGTGAGCAGTTAAACAATCAGAACCAGGGCTTTTGCTTTACTTAAGTTGGGATATTTCTGTTTGGACCTCTTTGGGTTGTAGTGGTGATTCTAGGATTTTACAAGTGTTGTCCTGTTTTTATGTAATGTTAAAGCTCTATGGAACTTCTGGTCTATAGATCATAGCAGTTCCTGACGAAGATCCGTAAAAGTCTGAAGGTGCTGTTGGAGGGACTGCATATGTAGGGATTTAGGTTACATTATCATGGCGGTAAGAGTTGGAATGTGTTTTTCCTTGGCAGCTTAAGACATTCATCTCACACACATTTGTACACCTCCAAAAAAGTCAAAAGTGACATTCCAGGGATGTTCAGTGTTAAGACCATATTTATCTAGTGTACGCTAGATGTGGGTGACATGTGTTCTGTCTCCTGAAAATTATGGGTTCAGCCCCCAGATTTTGGTAAAGGGGTCAGTAAAGGGGGCAGTGAAAGCACCAAAGACGTGGTGGTTGTGGCATGACCAGAGATGACAATTAGTTTGATCAAGGTGTTGAAAGGTTGTTTAACCGCTTCCTGCCTGACGGCCATCAAATGACGGCTGGGTGATGCAGCTCTTGTTCTGGATGGACATCATATGACGGCCTCCCAGATCGACCGCTCTTGTGAGCCTGTGGGGGCACGCATCGTGGCGATCGGTGATGCAGTGTGTCAGTCTGACACAACACTACACCAATCTCAGTAAAGAGCCTCTGACAGAGGCTCTTTACCACGTGATCAGCCGTGTCCAATCACGGCTGATCACAATGTAAACAGGAAGAGCCGTTGATGGGCTTTTTCTCAACTGCATCTGACAGACGCAAGTAGAGGAGAGAAAATTGGCTGCTCTCCTGACAGGGGCAGTCTGTGCTGATCATTTATCAGTGCAGCCCCCCTCAGATGCCCACCCAGGACTACCAGGGTGCCACCAGGACCACCAGGGATGGCCACCACACTGGACCACCAGGTATGCCACCCTAGACCACCAGGGAAATGCCAATCAGTGCCCAGGCATCTGACAATCAGTGTCCATGCAGCTGCCAATCAGTGCCCATCCCCAATGCCTGCCAGTGCCATCAGTGATGCCTAACAATGGCATCTAACAGTGCCGCATACCAGTGCCCATCAGTGCCATGTATCAGTGCCCATCAGTGTCCAGTAGTGCCGCCTATCAGTGCCCAGCAGTGCTGCCTATCAGTGCCACCCATAAGTACCCATCAGTGCAGCCTTTCAGTGCCCATCAGTGTCACCTATCAATGCCCATCAGTACTGCATATCAGTGCCACCCATCAGTGCTGCCTACCAGTGCCCATCAGTGCTGCCTATCAGTGCTCATCGTCAGTGCCAATCAGTGCCTGCCAGTGACCATCAGTGCCACCTCATTGGTGCCACCTCAAAAAATAAAAAATGCAGAAGTGATCAAATACCACCAAAAGAAATCTCTATTTGTGGGAAAAAAATGATAAAAATTCTGTTTGGGTACAGTGTAGCATGACCACGCAATTGTCATTTAAACAGCGACAGCGCTGAAAGCTAAAAATTGGCTTCAGCAGGAAGGGGTGTAAGTGCTCTGTATTGAGGTGGTTAATTGAAAGGTCCAGTTGAGAAAAAAAAAAGAATAAGGTGCAATCCTTTGTTATGGTGTGAATAAGTCACTACATGTCACGGTGGCATAAGAGAAAAAATTCTGTCTTAATCTGATTCAAGGTACTAATCTAGCAAAGGATTTAGTAGAACATTAGAGTCACCAGCAATGGCAGTTTAGTGTTCCTGAAGATGGCTGAAGTGCCTAAGCAAAACACAGGACCAGCACAAATGATTGAACATGTCATCATCAAGTACCATGAGCTTAAGAAATAGTGAGTTCAAGTGAGATAACAGGTAGTAGTTTGGTCTTTCTGGATAAAAGTTGATTATGGGGGAGGGTTAACTGTGGATCAAGGATATGAAGTGTGGAATAAAGAGAAAATAGGGCAGACAAGACTAACAGGACAAAATAGTTTAGTTACTTATCTGTATCTTGTAGGTGGAAGCAGTGGCAGACTGGCTGAGGCAGTGCCTTAATGCAGAGTAGAGTGAAATCTCTGGCATCCTCCTGGAGAATAGCAGGGGATTGGATTGTATGAACGTTGATAGTCATGTTGCCTTGGAGAGCAGGGCAGTGACCTCTCATCAGGGCTGTTCCAGTAAATTGAAAGCTGGAAAGAGCTGTACCAGTCCAGCAAGTCAGCTTATAGGATGAAAAATAATGGAGGTCCACCTGAGTGTGGAGGGCCATGCATCCTGCTTCGGTAGCTGAAAGAGAGAATGGGAAGCACTTTTAGTAAGTAATGTTGTACTCTTCACAGCAAAGTGAGCAAGAGCTAGCAAGGGCCTGGGAGCATGATGATGCTGGAGTGTGATCTGGAAGAGATTTTTTATTTCACTAGAGAAGGAAATTGTTGACCTTTGTCCTGTTTTATTTTAGCTGTGTGTGCCCATTTGAGATTTACCATCATTTATTGTCCCAGAAACACAACAGAATTAAAAGAAAATCTCTCCAAAGTGAGGAGAAATTCCTTCTTAAACAGTTGTCACGAGAACAGGTGTCCCTACTGGCAGATTTCCTTTCAAGTAGTTAGGTTTTCCAATTGCTTCATGTATCAGATACAATAGTCATCAGGACAAACAAAAAAGGTGAATCAAATGAGTGTGGAAAAAGACAGCAATTAAAATCTGGCAAATGCTTTATCCCAATGTGTTAAAAAAAATGTGGCTGTACATGCACTTTATTGATTTTTTATACTTGAAATGCTAATTTTAAAATTGCTATCTCAAATTATTTATGCATTCAAATATATCCATTTTATGGTTAAAGTATATTTTTTGCAGTATATCAATTACAAAATGTTTGAAGAAGCATCTTTATGTCTGAAGCTGTGCATACGCAGGCAGAATATACAATAGTTATGATACAAAGGCTATGGGCTACCTATGTTTACATGATTGCTGTGTGTCAAAAATGGCTATGAGTCTTAAAATTAAAATGATTGAATCATTCTGGTTGGTGAATGATTCCCAATCCATGTCACATCTTAAGTGAAAGTGCTTTAAAAGGTTAGTAGAAATATAGAGCAAGTGAGTTTCATTTTATGTTAGGCTTAATGTTTTGCCAGCTTAAAAAAGGGTGATAGAAAATGTTTCTTCTAAATATAGGAATGATTCACTTATCTCTACCATTTAAAACATACATTTCTTTTCAGGCATACTTAATCTGATCTATCTGTATGCGATTTTTATAAGATTTGTATGTCTCCAGACTGAAAAAGTTAAGTTCAGTACTAAAATATGCTGCATTCAAAAAGGTCCTGATTTAAAGCTGAAAAGATATTAATCAACTACTCACAGTCATTATAATTTCAGGATTTTATTTAGGAAAGCAGGAATTGTGGTGAGAGAAGGTGAATTTTTCTTTTCCATACCATTTTTGCATAAGATTGGGGCCTCATTCAGATGGGCGCTGACCCCTTTATGCCCTGTAAACACGATAGGACATTCCGACAACAAAATCCATGTTTTTTTTCTGGATGTTGGCTCAAACTTGTCTTGCATACACACGGTCACACCAATCTTGTCAGAAATTCTGAACGTCCAGAACACGGTGACGTACAACACGTACGATGGCACTACAAAAAGGGAAGTTCAAAAGCCAGTTCGCCACCCTTTGGGCTCCTTCTGCTAATCTCATGTTAGTAGAAGTTGGGTGAGAGACGATTCTTGCTTTTCAGACTAGTGCTTTTCCGATCATTACTGCTCTTCAGTTTGTGCTTGTGGGTTCGAATCTGGTTTTCAGTGCATGTAGTCAGTTTACATTTGTTTTTCAGTGCGTATTTTATAGTACCTATTTGATTTTGCAGTGCGTTCTTGTCCGCTCGTTTCTGATTTTCAGCTCGCTCTTCTCAGGCCTTTCTGTTTTTCAGTGCATTCTGTTAGTTCGTTCTGACCAGCCGACCGTTTTGAAGTCATGTTGCAGGTACGTACTCATCGTAGAGTTTGTGCTTTGCAGGGGCTTGGTGTTGGGGTTCTTAGTACTTTGGCCCAAGTCCAGTCCATGAACAGAGCGGGGAGGAGTTCATGGACCAAGAATTGGCTGCTCCAGCATGACCAATTATCGCAAATGCCTTTGTTGCGGGAGATCAAGGAGAATAATCCTGATGATTTCAGGAATTATCTGCGGATGACGGACCCCGTTTTTCACCATCTGTTGGCTTTGCTGTCCCCTTATATTACCAAGCAGAACACCTGCATGCGGCAAGCCATCACTCCTGAACAGAGGCTTGTCGCCACGTTGCAGTACTTGGCGACAGGGAGAAGTCTGCAGGACATAAAGTTCTCAATAGGCATCTCTCCCCAGGCTCTGGGGATCATTATTCCAGACACCTGTTCACATTCTATGTATTTAATGTTTGCTAATGTATTGTATTTCTTTCATTATTCCCTAATTGCCATGATTGTAATATGCTGTGGATGTCCCCTTTGTCCTCATGCATGCTGGAATTTTTTAAACTTCCTTTTTTGTCCTTCATGCATATTTACCTTCACTAACCTCCCCAACATGCTATCCTGGGCCCATACACACATATCCTAGTCACTTAACAATGGATTTTGTCAGCTCCAAATTCATGCAGAGTGCCTGAGGCTTTTTTGGGGGTCCCAAACTCATTTGGAACCCTCCTTCCCCCCAACCGCTAAGTCAACCGATACCAATCCTCTATCTGCTGACTTTGTCCAACCCATACACACTATACCTACCTCTTTTGTGGCCTTATTTATGGATGAATTCACCAAAGCATGTAGTCCAAGGGCCTGCCTGAATACTTTCATATGGTACTGTTTAAAGTTTTGTTCTTCTATTATCTTGATAGGTAATAGCAGAATGTAAAAATGTGCTTCAATTTGGACAGTGTGTATTCATATTTTTTTATTATGACACTTCTTACCTGTCCAGTGGGCTGCCAATAGTGTAAGTAGGGGGGGATGGCCAAAGATAAAAACATTATTCATGCATTCAGCTCTCATGGAAGTGGAGAGGGTTACCTGTCCAAAACATCTCCCCCGCCCCTATAATTTTTACAATGGGCCATCAGAGAGGGTGAGAAATCTGATAAGTGTACTTTATATATTTGTCTTTAAATACTCCTTCAAATAAATGTTATACTGATGTTGGCCAAGAATGTTTGTGTTTAATCTGCTTGCAATGTTTATGTGCAAAATTACTATTTTTTTTTTCTTGTTTGACTCCACAGTTTCCTTCAACGCCACAGGAATGGCAGACTGTGGCATCCCAGTTTGCCCAGCGGTGAGACTTTCCCAACTGTGGAGGGGCAATAGATGGGAAACACGTCCACATCGTACCATCCCCCAACCCAGGGTCATACTATTATAATTACAAGGGGTTTAATAGTTACATAGTTACATAGTTAGGTTGAAAAAAGACATACAATTGAAAAAGTGCTGCGCAATTCTAAGAGTCCATATCACTGACGGAAAAACTATCACAATTGGTGTAAATATAACACGCATGAGGGTAAGTAAATGTCCATATAATAAAACAGTCCCAACTGGTGAGTGAAAGGAAGCTGCTAATGACTCAAGTGCAAGTGACACACAAGGCAAATCTTCAATCAGGTGTCTATGATCCCTCCACCACACAGATTAGCCTCTCACCTCCAGGACTCGACCTGAAACAGGTCACACAACAGTAATGGAACACCAGGCAGGTAATCCTACAGATGGAATATCCAGTAGTCATCCACAGTCAGTGAGATGTTGCAGCATGTGTAAGGAAAAAGACAGCAATCGAATGCTCTCTGTATGACACAGATAGCTGCAGCCATGGTGTCACCTTTGGGAGCAGCCGTACATTTAGCAGGGCATCAATACCAATTCCAACCATAACACGCCTATTTATATTTAAGGGTCCATACAGCGTGGTCTGCACCTGGGGAGCAAGGTGAATGGCCACAAGTTTATTACAGCCAGGTAAGGGGTGCTGAGTCCTACTAGGTGAGGAGTAGGGATGAGCTTCGAGTTTGAGTCAAACTCATGTTCGACTCGAACATGGGCTGTTCAAAAGTTCGCCGAACAGCGAACAATTTGGGGTGTTCGCGGCAAATTCAAATGCCACGGAACACCCTTTTAAAGTCTATGGGAGAAATCAAAAGTGCTAATTTTAAAGTCTTATATGCATGGTATTGTCATAAAAAGTGTTTGGGGACCTAGGTCCTGCCCCAGGGGACATGTGTCAATGCAAAAAAAAGTTTTAAAAACGGTCGTTTTTTCGGAAGCAGTGATTTTAATGATGCTTAAAGTGAAACAAATTAAGTGTAACATCCCTTTAAATTTTGTACCTGGGGGGTGTCTATAGTATGCCTTTAAAGTGGCGCATGTTTTCCATGTTTAGAACAGTCTTAGAACAGTTCATCTTCTTGTCTTCATCTTCTTTTCGGGCCGCTCCGCATCCATGCTGGCATGGAGGGAGGCTCCCGCTGTGTGATGCTTCTCCTCTTCTGACGGTTCATAAATAGTGGGGGGGGGCACCCAGTGACTCCGCCCCTCTCTGACGCATGGGGAAATGACGGGACTTAAATGTGACGCCAAAATGGGGATTTCCCTCCTGATCCCATGCCTAATGGCAACATGTGCTAGCTCCCAACATGGAGGATCAATGGACGTGTTTCGGGGGTGAAACCCCTTCCTTTCAGCTACTTTAGTTGTGAGGAAAGGGTTGCACCCACCAAACATGTACATTAATATCCCATGATGGCAGATAGCACATGTTGACACACTGTGTGCATCTTCAAAATTTTGCTTTCAATTCTTCAAAAATTGGTGCAAATTATCAAAAAAAAGGAAGAATTTGGTTGTTTTTTAGATTCTGCCTAAAACATCAATGATTTTTCTGAGTCTTTTTTCCACGTCATTGATGTCTTCCTTGATCTTCTGTAAATCACAATTGCAGATCATTAGCTCCCCGATGGGGATGTGTGCACTTGCACTTGTGAAATGAGTTTCTTCTTTCACAACATCCACATAACCTTAAATTATAAAAACACACCATGTATTACAAATATGCAGGCATACATCTATTACCTGAAGCTTTTGTCTCAGACACTCACCTGTTGTGGTCACAATTTCGCCAACTTCCAAAACCTCTCCTTCCTCCACATCCTCTGTTTTTTTTGAAGGTATTTCCCCTTTTTAGGAGGTTGTGGGGCCCTGGTGTCCTCAGATGTCCTGAGTTTTTTCTCCCCTATGTGAATAAAAAAAGCACTTAGCACACAGATATTTGAGTTCCAAACTGAAGACATTTTTTTTCACTTTCTAAAGCTGGAATACTTACCTTTTTTGTACAATTTCACACATGGAGACAACCCTAGTATCCACTGGAGCACCTGCGTAGGACACCCTAAAAAGTTTGTTCTGGTGTCCCACACTAGTGCTCCTGCGTCCAGATGTGTAAACAGCCGCTGAGTGTCCTCTCCTTGCACTGAATCAAGTTTACATTTCATTCTATTTACAAACCCATCTAGACAACAATGTACTAAAATGGAAACTTTATATCAAATACTTACCGTAATTTTCCTTTCCTGATAGGCTCCATATCAGCATACGTGTGGGTAGGCCCCGCCTCCATAACTACCCAATAGGACCCCCCTCCCATAAATCTTTGCTCTAGGCTGCTATCCATATCCGTAACTAGCCTACTCCAGACATTTGGGAGGGACTCCTGCTGCCATGGAGCCTATCAGGAAAGGAAAATTACGGTAAGTATTTGATATAAATTTTCTGTTTTCCTGACAGGCTCCATCCATGGCAGCATACGTGTGGGAAATAACTCGCCAAAACACACCCGGGTGGGCAAAAATGTTTGAGCAAAGAAACCAAATTTATTTAACATTGTCAACCGACAATACTTGTAAACCAAAATTAATGGATGACAGAGCAGCAGGCTCAACACAGTAGTGAGAGACAAATGTGTTAATAGAAGACCAAGAAGCTGCTTTACAAATGATTTCAGGCGTGACATGCCGAGAAGCTGCCCACAAGGTTGAGATACTCCTGGTCGAATGAGCTGTCACTGCCTCTGGAGGAGTCAAGCCCTTTGCCTTGTATGCCCTCTGAATGGTCTGCACAATCCAAAAAAAATTGATCTGACCGAAGCTCGCATTCCCTTGTTTTTACCAAGGAGAAGAACGAAAAGAGATTCTGTTTGTCTGAATGGAGCCATGACCTCCAGATATTGTTTTAGAGTGTGGCCTACGTCAAGTGGATGAACATCCTGATTATCCGTTGTTCTGAAAGTAGGAAGTACAATCACTTGGTTTTCATGAAAGACTGAGGTCACTTTAGGGTTTGACCCTAGCATGGGAATTAACACTACCCTGACTGGAAATAAGGTCAGAAAAGGTTCTTTTGAACCTAGATTTCTAATCTCCGACACTCTTTTAGCCGAAGTCACAGCTACTAAGAAGGTGGTCTTGAGCGTGAGGTCTCTCATGGAAAGAGGTTTGTCAGGATTTGATCCAAGATTGGAGAGAAAATCCAAGACAATAGGGAGGTCCCATTTGAGAAATCTAGGTCTTCTTTGAGGTTTAAGCCTGATAGCCCCTTTAAAGAATTGACAAACTAATGCGTGATTTGCCCAAGATACTCCTGTGAAGGCCGAGGTGGCTGAAACTTGAACTCTTAGTGAGCTGACTGCTAAGGATAGGTCAAGCCCTGATTGGAGAAAACTTAGAATGTCCTGTACTGCTGGAGAGTTACAAGGATTTGACCTGGAAGACATATGATCAGTGAATTTAGACCATATACGTTCATATACCCTATTAGTACTTCCCCTCCTGGCACTAAGAAGATTTGGAATAGCTTCTTCAGGACAACCTAGAGATTCAAGCCTTTCCCTCTCAAGAACCACACCCTGAGGTGTAGGCAGGATGGGCATGGGTGTAACGTTGTGCCTTGAGACAGTAGATCCGGCCTGGGAGGTAGGGGAACTGGGTCTTGATAACTCGGGAGCGATAACAGAGGAAACCACGGCCTGTTGGGCCAGAAAGGAATCACTGCAATGATCTCCACCTTCTCTGTTCTGAGCCTCCGGAGAAATTGAAGAATCACTGGTACCGGAGGGAAGGCATAAGCCTTCTGAAACTTCCACTGATCTGAGAGAGCATCTATTACATATGCCTGAGGGTCTCTGAACCTCGAATAATATCTGGGCATTTTGTGATTGCATGGGGAAGCAAACAGATCGACCTCTGGAAGTACTCCCAGGGTCAGAAGCCACTCGAAAACCTCTCTGTGGAACCCGCGAGAGGAAGTCCGCCTGTGCATTCTGAATCCCCGGAATGTAAACTGCCGAGATGCTGGACAAATACTTCTGAGCCCAGCTCATTATTGGCTCAATTTCCTGTAACAGAGACCAGCTGCGAGTTCCACCTTGCTTCTTTATGTAAGCCACCGCGGTTGCATTGTCCAACCTTAGCATTACTGATGAACCCTCTATTAGATGGTGAAATGACAGGAGTGCCTGAAAGGCGGCTCTCAGCTCCAGAATGTTGGAGACAATCCCTCGAGCAGGGACAATCCATCGGCCTTGAGCCACTTCTGAAAGGCAGTGAGCGCCCCAACCCCGATTGCTGGCATCCGAAGTTATTGTGACCCATGAGATGGGAATGATTGAATGGTGATTGCGCAGATTTTTCCCTTGAAGCCACCAAAGGAGAGACGTTCTCATGGTTGGAGTAAGGTGTATGCGCTGGACTTGGCTGGAAGAATCCCATTGTTGAAGGAACCCTTTTTGGAAGGGTCGTGTATGCCATTGGGCCCACTTCACCATAGGAATGGTGGCTGTCATCGTGCCAATTACTTTCAGGCATTGGAGAGTGGAGAGGTGAGATGACGCAAGGGCTGCGTGTATTCTGTCTCGAATCACTCCAATCTTCTCCTCTGGAAGGGAGATGGTGCCTTCCAATGTGTTGAAGTGAGCCCCTAGAAACACCAGGGATTGAGTTGGCTCTAGATGGCTCTTCTCTAAATTCAGCAGCCACCCGAACTCCTGCAGGGTGGAGATGACTAAGCTCTTGTGCTCTAAAAGTTGATCTTTATTCTGAGCTAGGAGAAGTAGGTCGTCTAAATAGTGGTGGAGACGATCCCTTTTGATGCGAAGTAGAGCTACAACAGACAAAAGGACCTTGGAGAAGACCCAAGGTGACGTTGTTAGGCCGAAGGGTAGACATGTGAATTGGAGATGCTGATTGCCTACCGCAAAGCGGAGGAATTGTTAGAAATCTGTTGCCACTGGCACGTGAAAGTACGCATCTTTTAGATCGATTAAAATCATCCAATCCCCCAGATGTACTGATTGTTGAATCGTAAGTAAAGATTCCATTTTGAACTTTTCCTTTTGGATAAAGGAACTGAGATGGGTTAAGTCTTTTACTGGCCTCCATGTACCGTTTTTCTTCTGTATCATGAACAGAGGAGAATACATGCCGTTACCTTGTTCGTTTTCTGGCACGAGGACGGCTGCGCCTTGATCCAATAAACAATTCACGTAGGTTAACATGACCTGCTTTTTCTCTTCTGAACCTGGAAGAGATGTGGGAACAAATCTGAGTCTTGGGGTATTGTTGAAGACCCACGAAGGAGACCGTCTTGATGGTCCAGTAATCCCGGATTGAGGCCGCCCAGACATGCCAGAAGTGGCGAAGACGAGCCCCCACCTGGCATGCCTGAGCAGGCCCAATCTCAAAAGGACTTAGTGGAGTCCTGCTTGCCAGAGGAACCACCTTTTGTGGGTTTCTTAAAGGAGGACTGCCTGGATTACCAGGACCTTGAAAACTCCCGACCAGGTCTGTAGATGCGCGCTTCCCTAGCGCGATCAGAATTTTGTCTTCTAGGAAAATTGCGTTTCTGATTTTGTAGACGTCTGTCTTGAGGGAGGAAACCAGACTTCCCACCTGTGGCCCGGGTTATGGCACTATTAAGCTTGTTGCCAAACAATGAAGAACCTTCAAACGGAATTCGGAACCAAGCTTGCTTGGAAGCCGGATCCGCCAACCACGGACAGAGCCATAAGGCACGACGTGCCGAAACAGCCGCCAACATAACCCAGGACATCAGGCAGATGACATCAATAGAGGCCTCCCCAAGAAAGGCTGATGCCAGCCTGATTTCCTGGATAGGAGAATCTTTCACTGTTTCAGTAGAGATACCTCTTAGGAACTCATCCACATTATCAGACCAAGATTCCAAAGCTTTAGAGACTGCAGCTATCGCAAGTACTGGCTTACATGCCATTTCTGACGTCAGGTAGACCCTTTTTAAATCCGAATCAATTCTTCTTTCTAAAAGATCTTTAAAAGATACAGTATCTTCTAAGGGGAGTCTCATCAGTGCTGCATCCACTAAAGGAGCAGACCTTAAGGTGTTTTACTTCCTCTTCCTTAAAAGGATATGGTTTCAAGACCTTTGACTGCATGGAACTCTTCTTGTCCATCTTGCTCCATTCCTCAGAAATTACATCGCCCAGCTCAGAGAGAAAAGGAAAATATTGACGCTCCCTATTGAGCTGCTTGAAAAACTTTCTCTGTTTTGGGGGGGAAGTAACTGGATCTTCCCACTTCAGGGCCTCTTTTACTGCCTTCACCAAAGAAGGGACTAAAGCATATTCAAACCCCACGCCAGGATCTTCCAGATCCGATTCGCTGTCTGGCACAGGAGCAGAAGGGTGACTTGGCTTTGAAGATTCCCATGTCTCATGTACAGAACCTTCTCCTGTACATGAAGGGCATAATGGGTCTGATGGGGAATCACCGGGCTGTTGAGCCTCTCTTTCCTGTAGAGATTTTTTCACAACCCGTCTCACCATAGATTCTAAACGCTGGTCTGCACCATCCCTCTCATCTGCAGCTTTAGAGAAGCAGTGATCACAGAGAGATTTGTCTGCTGGAACAGGCATCCTGCACCCCCAGCATGATTTTCCTGATCTCTTGTGAGATGAAGGGGGGTGAGAAGGATCTTTATTGCGCTGTTCAGATCTGGAAGGAGATCTATGATGGCTAGACCTGGAGGAAGATTGCTGGTGGTGTGATTTTGATGAGCCACTTCCTTTATGGGAACTACGGTGTGGATCAGACCTAGGAGGGCTGTGAGGAAAGAAGCACAGAAAAGATAGAGACAGAAATCAGCTAGTGTCCTAAAATCCTACTCTCAATCCTTGTACAGGTAGAAAAGCATAACTTCAAACATACCTGCTACAAGCGGGCTGGCCACTAGGGGGCAGTAAGGAGTCCATGGTGTCAACACAATAGGAAACTGCAGAGACAGATTCACACATCAGCTGGCTGACAACAGACTTCAACCCCCAGACAATAGAGATTGTCTTACCTTGAACCGCCAAGATAGTTGCCCCGGGAAGTCGCCGTATCCCCCACGATCATTCCCGGGGCTCTGTAAGCTTTCCTCAGCTTTTAAAAGTAGCGCCCGTGACGCCATCGCCTATGTCAGACGCAGGACGCTCGCGCACATGCGTGAACCAAGCCTCGACTTCGTATCAGGTCCGCGCATGCGCAGAGCGCACGTCGGTACCCGGAAGTAATAGAGAGAGAGAGTGGCTGCTGGAATGCAGGGAGCGTCAGCGCCGACTAGGACACCAGTGATGCAGGAGAAAAACAAGGGAAAAGAGGTACAACAACACATAAACACTGCTGCCATATGCATACGAATATAAAACTTACCCCTCCACCTACGATCACCTGGGCCGAGGAACCGCCATCCACACACACACACCGGACTTGGCAGCAGATAATGGTCACCTGAAACATTAGGCAAACAGACCGTGCGCACATAGATGAACCGATCCAATCTTCAGCGCTACTCTGCTATACACTCCATACCCTGCTTAACAGTCAGGGCCTATCGGAGGAATTTTTTGGCACTCGGCTAATTCGATCGTAGGGAGGTTTATCTTCAGGTAGGAGAACCAACACCTGCTCCTACGGAGGAGGACAAAAAAGGAACATGGATAGCAGCCTAGAGCAAAGATTTATGGCAGAGGGGTCCTATCGAGTAGTTATGGAGGCGGAGCCTACCCACACGTATGCTGCCATGGAGCCTGTCAGGAAACTTATTTTAATACAAATAGGCCTGAACAAATGTAGTTAACCTGCATCTGCCAAAAACATTATATTAGTGGGCGAACAAACAATGTTTACTACGAACGATTACGGTACCCACGCACCTGAAAGTTGCCATTTTAAACTGTACAACAGTAAAGAAAAGCACATGGAGCAGCATGCAAGCGATAAGAATAATAGGAACAAATGACAACAACTTACTTTTTTGAAGAACTCTCTTGATCTTTCTGTACTGATCGTGCTCCCTCAATTTCAGGTCTGACCATCGTTTCCTCAGTTGATCCTTGGATCGCCGTACCCCAAAATTCCGGCGCAGACTCTTCACAACTTTAGCCATGATCTTGGCCTTTCTCACATTTGGGTTTGGGTAAGGTCCATTCTTCCCATCATAGTCGGCCCTCTTCAAGATGTCCACCATCTCTATAAAGGACATATTTGAGGCCTTAAATCTCCTCCGGGATTGGAACGTTCGTGGCCCCAGGCTTTTGTTGTTGCTGCTGCTGCTGTCTGCTCTTTCTCCGCCATGTGCTCTCCCCACTGCACAGAAAGAGAAGGGGCAGGGAATAGACTAGAAAGAAGGTCAGGGGCGGGCGGAGTTTCACGCATGCGCAGTGTATATAAAGCATAACACGCGTGCGTTGTTTGTACGATCTGTGAGCGGAGGGAGGAGTATCGGAAGCACTGATCGTTAGAACGAAGGTACACTTTGAACTTGGGGCATCAGTGGTCTATACTGCTTATAGATTGAGGCCTATATTGGGACAAGATTAGGAGAGTTTAGCCTGACATTAGGGTTTGTCTTGTGTTGTGTCTTGCAGAGAAGATGGATGGCTTCAATGACCACAACTTCCTCCCCATATTCCTAGACAAGTACAGGGAGCTGCCCTGTCTGTGGCAGGTGAAACATCTGCATTATAATCATAAACAAAAGAGGCAGGCAGTGCTGGAGAAACTGCTGGAGTTGGTGAAGCCGGTGGTCCCCACGGCAAACATCACCTATTTAAAAGCCAAAATTGGTGGCCTGAGGAGCACATATAATAGGGAGCACAATAAGGTCCAGGATTCCATGAGATCAGGAGCTGCAGTAGATGCCATTTATGTCCCCAGGCTGTGGTACAATGACAGACTGGGTTTCCTGTCAGACCAGACTGAAGTCAGGCAATCACTCTCAACCCTACCTTCCACTCTTCCTTCCACGCTTCCTTCCACCCCAGCTGAGGCTTCTGACGTCCAACCTGGACCTTCCAGCCAGGAAGAAGTGGAGGAGCCCAGCTTGAGCCAGGTATAGCATTGTTCAACATATTTCGGGTTGTAAAATTAATGTTGTTAACTAGATGTTATTATTGATCCCTAATTGCTGATTAAATAAAGTGTTTTACATATCAAAAGACAGTAGTGGCCACAAATGTTTGGGACAAGAAGGAAAAATGCAGGGGTCAGAATGATAGTCTTTTCTATTTGGTAACATTCAATTTGCAACAGTCATGAGCTGAAAATTGTGTGTGATTGATGAACAAAAAAATAAAACTATGTTTTTTTTTCATACACAGGAAAGCCTCAGCCAGGAGGAGGGCGTGGAATGTGGCAGCCAGGAGGAGGCTGTGGAATGTGGCAGCCAGGAGGTGGCAGGGGTAAGTGGCAGCCAGGAGGTGGCCGGGCCCAGTAGTAGCCTGACAGAATCCCATGTCTCTCCCCTTCACCTTCCGATCAAAAGGCCCAGGAAGGGGAGTAATGTGCAGAAGGCAGTGCTTGGGCTGATTCAGGAGGCTAAGGCAGCCCTCAGAGCCACCCCCACTCTTAAAGAGGCCTTTGCCTCCATGAATGCTAGCAAAATGCAAGAAATGGAGGAGGGCTAAATTCTCTTGTGTGAGGAAATTATGTATACGACCCTAAATAAGGGGTTGAGGGGCTAAATCACAACCAAAACACACCTGTGTGAGTTGGACCATCTTCCTCCCCCTCCTCCACCTCCTGCCACACCTCCAACACCACAGTCACAGCCTGGAAGCAAGCGTGTAAGGAAGAGTGGAAGTAAGACAAGAAAATGATGAGCTGGGTTCAGTCTGGTCTGACAAAAGACGCAGGCTGTGGTATGACCACAGCCTGGGGACAGATATGTCATCTGCTGCTGTTCCTGAGCTCTTGTAGTACAGGACCGGGTTGTGCTCACTATTATATGGACTCCTCAGGCTACCAATTTTGGGTGTAAAATAGTTATGTGCCCTGGGGTACTGAGGCTTCGCTGATTTCTCCATTTTCTACAGTGTTGCCTTCCTCTTTATTGTATTATGACCCATAATAAATGGCTATTTTGGATTCACAAATACTTGCCTATGTGTTTTACTTCAAAAAGGACAGTTTGTGATTAGGCAGGTACATTTCCAAAATATAATGTCAAATTAACAAGGGACACCAACACAGACCATCCTCCTTGAGGTTAAAAAAATACAAGATAATAATCGTGTTGCGGTAACTTGACACACAATATGAAAAAAAATATTATGGAGAGCACTAGAAAAAAAAACAAGGTGATCTTGATTAAAAAAAAACACTATAAACCAAAATTAAATACATTATTATGGAGATCTGACGAAAACAAAAAAAAAGATTCAGGAGATCTTGAGAAATAATAAAGAAATAATTTTTACAGAACTCTGTGTGAATATGAGAAGCAAAACTTCATTATTCTAGCATTCTAAAGAAGAAGAGATAGTGCTGCATTAAAAGATTTACAAATTTGCAGTGTGACGAATGTGCTATCTCCATTACAAATGCTAATGCACAAGTAAAGGCGCAAAAACTGGAAAGTTATAAAACCATCACTATGGGCAAATGTTTAAACATAAATTACAGGTAGATGCTATGTATGAGGAGAGAGCAATGATATGTTAGTCCATGACAGTCCATGTAAAAAGTATGGGAAGATGGGATAATAGTATGAGATCCACAACCAGGGCTGCCTTCCAGGAGAACTGAAACCGGGCTCCAAATTCTGAAGGAAAAAACACAAGGGGAAAGGCGCCTCTGGGTGTAGTATAAAACCAATTTATTAAAAACAATGTGCAAGCAACTCATATTTAAAAGGTTAAAAAGCAGCATGTAGCGGATTAGGGAGATGATCCATCATGAGAAAAAGTCCATCAGGTCGGTCACGATCCCCTCTGCTAGCTAGTGAAGTGTATGGCTTGCTGTGTACCGCTGAAGCCGGCTACGGTGATGGTGAAATCCAAAGCGAGGCCAGGAACGCAGATGGGAGGCAGGCGTGGGGTAGTGACAGCCGCGCTCCTTCGCCAAGCTACAGATGGATAGTAATGCTGGCTTAAAAAGACCGGGGAGAGGGGAGTGGCCAAAATAAAATAAAAAACGCTATAGCTGGTCAAATATGTTATACATGCATCTGGATTGTATATTTGGGAGGTGGTAAAAACTATGAACACACGAGTATAAACAAATGGGGAAATTATATGTATATATGTGTGTCACTCGAAAATATACACATGTATGTGTTACAATAGATTATATTCAATACATTTTGTAATTAAAACAGCAAGAATAAAAAACTCAGCAATAAGATCAGGGTCAATAACATGAAATGAACATATATGCATATATATACATATAATGAGTCACTTCCATGTGTGACCTATACTAATATACACAAAGGAGACGTGGGGGCACTCATTATTGAAAATCCAGTGTGTATATAGGGATCATGTAAAGGTCATATATATAAATTGTAATCAGACTTGTGGTCAGCCTTATATGGGCAATATGAAAAAAGGAAGAGATTTTTAACACAAGGACAATTGAGACTGTAGGGGGCAGTATGTATTCCATACTTATACCACCCGCATGGAGGAGTCCAGGAAAAAATCAACCTGTAGTGAAAATAAAATGATAAAGGGATTTTTTGGGGGGACAGGGCTAAAGGACAAGATTCAAAAAGAAACAGCAGCACTAGATGATGTATTTATAAAATAGTAGCAATCTCAATGCTCTCGTTTATACCCCCTGGTGAGAGTACATCCAAAGTGTAGATCCAATAGGTATCACGCGCGCAGAGTGTAACGAGCCCCTGCTCGCTCGGTTCCACTCTCCCAACACTCCTCTGTGGCTATTGAATCAGATTGCAGATCGCAACATCTGATTGTTCGGTCATCCGATGCTCCGGGATTAGAACTACAGCTATGTGCCGTTCGAATCCAGTTGTGATAGCTCAGAACAAACACCAGGCAGGCTGTATGTAAGTTCAATCAGGAATCTCACTTTTATTGAAAGGAATACATTCTCTTTTATACAGTAAAAGAGGAGGTGTATACCTCCTGCTCATATTACTCTGAACATACACCTTTTACCAGAAACCTAATTAACATGGGCTAATTAACTAATCCCTTTAGGCAGCCTAGATGACTCAGTCATGACCTTTAGGCCAGACTGGCCGTCTTGTAGCTCAGAAAACACAATCAACCTTATCACAAATCAACACAGAACTCTTCTTCACACAATAGCAGAGAGTTAATTAACACAAACAGCAATGGGGAATTAATGACTCTTAGATCCCATACTAGACTTATTTACAATAAACACATTCTAGCAGGCAGCAGACAGACAGGTGGCTGGAATTGACATCAGCATCTCCTAACAGTATTTGTCCCATCATTATGAATCAGTCTTATCAGCAGGGGGGCTGCTGGAGGAATCCCCCCTCCCTCTACAGGGACACACATCCCAAATGACCACAGCAAAGAGTCCACAACAGAATGAGACAACATACAATATATACATATATACAGGATTGAGTCTGATTAGTACAGATCAGACTGGGTTTCTAATTCCCCTTGCAGAGTATTGTTCCCTTAGAATCCAGGGCCCATAATCTGTTGGCAAGAGGCTCACGATCAATCCCCTCCAATAGCCTCTGTCCCGGGTGAGTCTGTCACATTTCTCCCCATCAATGGTTGACTAACAAGGTCCCAGACCTCCACCTGGTCTGGACATGCGTTAGTCAGGCAGAGTGAAATCACATAGTCTTCCTGCATGATCTCCTTTCTTGGCTGCAAGGAATAGTTGACCTCAGTATGTAGATAGAGAGATAAGAGAGACATTTGAGAAGGATGCATCCCAACCCTTGAATAGAGATGAGGAGATTAGAGAAGGATTTAAGGAACATAAAAAATTACTGATAAAACATCTCAATAGAAAATGGGATGTCTCCTTTTTGGAGACCTATATTGAACACAATATAGTCCCCCATGGACTACGTGATAGAACTATACCAGCAGAACACCTCTATAACGACAGATTCCTCCCTAAATGGAAGGAACTCTGCGTTAATCACGGTATTGCAGTTATGAAGTTAATAGTTGAGGAAGAGAAAATCCAGCTGACTGAACTTGAAGACATGATAGAGGAAAGTGTGAAGGGATTGGATCTGATGAAGGAGGATGAGGAATTCACTGGACAAAATGAGTTTCTAAAAAAGGAAATGGAGAAGACACAACAAAACCTCAAGACAACTAAACAATCAAAATATAGAAGGGAATACAGGATTTTGAAAAAGGCCATGCCTTTGATCTGACAATCTGAAGGGGAAGAAGTAATTCTTCCAGAAGGGGATTTAGATCTCAATCTAGGAACAGACAGGATGGTTCTCCCCCCTCTGCAGATGAAAGTAACACACATAGAGCAGTGACTTTTTTCGAGAAAGAGGGGGTGGGGGAAAGTACATCCTACACCCCCTCTCAGGTGAATCCTCCAATTCATCCAAAAACGAAAGAGAACAGATCACAGAAGGGGAAAACTCCAAAACAAAGAACGGGGGGCTCACGAACGAGAAGCCAGAACCATTAAGATCAGCTAAAAACAACCCCATAAATCTGATATGACAGTCATCAATCTGTCATCATTTCCCTTTGGCCCCCAGGCACATCCAATTACTGCAACGTGGGATGTCTTTTTAACCCACGAACAATATGGATGAATTTACTGTCTGTAAGGATGTGGTATTATATTTGAGAAAAATCTTTTTTAGATCTCTATATACACAAGACACATCACTAGAAGCGGCAGAATTACACCCCGATGTGGACATTTAGAATGCAATTAATATTCTCAACTCACTGCTAGAAGAGAATGAAGGAGGAGGGACTAGTAACTCCCTAACAAGAAGATTAGTAAATCTAAATATTAAATCCAAAAAGATGCCCCCCTTAAATAAAAATAAATGGCTCGGTATGTTTCTTGACATGATTCAGATAGATTTGGGTGGCATCTCATGGAAAAACGTGGACCATGATAACCTCACTCAAATAGAATGCCAAGCACTTAAAGAACTAAAAGAAGCTAAGAACATCATAATAAAGAGAAGTGAAAGGGAGGCAATGTCATTCTAATGGACAACACTGATTATAAAACAGAGGTCAAACGCCTCTTGGGAGATACTAATACATACAAAAAGCTGGATGGGGATCCTTTCCCCAAGGTAGTGCGAGACCTGAATAGCAAGTTGGATGATGCAGTAGATGTGGGATTATTGACAAAATGGGAGTTTGAATATTTGTCCATGGAGGACTACAATATACCTACCTTCTACTGCATCCCAAAGGTGCATAAATCCCTGGAGAAGCCACCTGGGAGACCAATTGTTTCAGCAATTCGTGGACCTCTAGATAGAATTGGTAAATACCTGGACTCTCTCCTTAAAGGGATGGTAGGCGAACTTAGGTCATATGTGCAAGATACACGCCATGTGCTGGCCAGGATTGCTGACCTCAAAGTTGAAGGGGAGGCATGGCTGGTCAGCATTGCCGTTGAATCATTGTACACGTCCATCCCGCATGAATATGGAATTACAGCGGTTAGGAGTTCCTTGGAAAAAAGTTTTCCCTTCTTTGGCCCTCAGAATGAGTTTTTGGTGGAACTCCTTAACTTTGGCCTCAATAATAACTTCTTCCAGTTTGCCTCACGGTTTTATCAACAGATCAAAGGCACTTCGATGGGGACAGCATGGGCACCTGCCTATGCATGCCTTCACCTCGGCAGGTGGGAGGAGGTGTTTTGCCGCCAGATGTACCTCAGCCATGTACATACGTGGCTGAGGTACATCAATGACGTGCTGGTCATATGGACAGGCGATATAGACGCTCTTCATAAATTCATTGACCAACTCAATACAAATGAGCGTAATATACAACATACTTACACCTAAGATCGATCACAGTTATCATTCTTGGACCTAATGATTGGTCTGAAGGGAGGGACGATCAGAACCTGCACTTACCGAAAGGAAACAGCAGCAAACACCTTGTTACAGGCAGACAGCCACCATCCCCCTTGGCTTAAGGATGGTAGCCCTACAGGACAATTTATGAGAATAAAACGTAATTGCTCAAATGCCACTGATCTGCGGAGGGAATCCAAGGATCTGTATATGAGATTTCGGAATCGAGATCCGTTATGCCAAACATATGGCTGTGGCCAGATGTAGAGCAAGTCTACTATCTAAGAACCACAACGAAAAAGAACAAAAGACTGTGGAACAAGGCCCAGTTAGGCTAATTACCACGTATGGGGCCCAATAGGACTCTGTACAAAAAATTAAAAAAAAACATTGGGGCATCTTAACCAACAACAAAAGTTTGGCCAATATTGTGGGTTATGGACTCAAGATGGTGGCACGCAGAGCTAGGAACCTGGGGGATATCCTCATTCACTCCGAGTTCACTAGCCATCAGAATCCCACCTGGTTATCTGAATACCCGCGCTGCAAGGGTATGGTCCCCTGTACAAGGTGCCAGATATGTCCATTTGTGGACAGAAGGGGCACCTTTAAGGATGCTATGGGGCAGAAAGAATATGTGATCAAGGATTTGACCAACTGTTCTACCACCAAAGTTATATATATGATTACATCCTCCTGTCCAAAAATGTACATAGGTAAGACCAAAAGAGCTCTTAGGACTAGAATAGGGGAGCACCTACTGTAAGAGACATCAAGAAGGAGAGGGAGGGGGTTGTGGAGAGGAGGGAGAAGAAAGAGGAGAGACCAGTGGCTAAGCACTTCGTTCAGCATCACCAGGGTAAAACTGATGGATTAAAGGTAAAAGGTATATATATCCTAAAGCTACCAGCAAGAAGGGGAGACTTCAAACGCATTTTACTCCATAAAAGAAAAATGGTGGATATATACCTTGAAGTCCCTTGTACTCATGGGTATGAATACTGAATTGAGCATGCAACCTTTTTTAGATTAACATGAACTGCCTTTTTTGACTAATGCGGAAGAAAGGGCTTTAAGGCATAGAGCCTTGGGACTTTAAAGGTGTCAATATTCAGAAAATCTAATCTAAAGGGAGATTTGAATAAAAGAGAAATTTTATTACAATTACTTAAAAAGCCTATATAAGGCCAAATGCATTACAAAAGTTTCCAAAAATATTTAAAAAATACAACAATTCATCATGCAGATACCACTTATTTTCTCAACATGTTTCGTTCTATGGAGCTTCTTCAGGAGAGTGGGGTACCATTAATAAAACTGAAATATTACATAGAGAGAGAAAATAAATAAACGAATATAAATATAAGATGGTAATTAAACAAATATTTATCGTAAGGAGGAATCTAATATACATTCAATGCCATATTTTAGATATTATAGAATATTGTATCTGTATAATATATGTCAGTTATACAAATTGATTCAATATTTAGTTTATAAACTAGACTATAGCAAAAATTATGAACCTTACCTAAAAAAGAAAGATTACATTTGAAACTGTAAAACACCCGATAAGTGAAAAGGTTAATCCATAGAGAAGCCCTCTCTCACACTGGTCCCTCCCCGCAGAGAGCCTTCCAGAGGTAATACATATATATTCACAATGGGTAGTGTCCTAACTGAAAAAAGATGGGACAAAATATTTGAAAAAATAGGGTACGCATAGTTAGTAATAAGTAACTAAAATATTTTTTTTTTTGGGGGGGAAAGATTAATATATTTAAGAATACCTGTTTTTTCTTTATGGATCTGGTTTAGGTAGTAGAATCAATGTTAATTGCTAAAGACATCCAGGGTGTTAAATTGAACAAGAGCACCGTTGTGGGATGTATAGGGTAGATGAGCTTCAAAAGAAGATAGAGGAGATCTGGAGAGGGGGAAAACCACATCAGCCTACGCCCAGATCGAACCCTAGACCATAAAGATAACCAAATATAATTATATTAAATTGATTTGGCAGGTACTGACAAGGACAAAAGAGATAATTAAAAGTCTGGAGGTTACCAAGCAAAGGAGACACCTACCTTCCGAAAAAGTTGTCAGGGATTGGATGACCAGGAGAAGAGAGAGCCTTCCCTCCTCACACTTTGGTGTTCAGCAGGGAAATGACGGGGAGCAGGGAACAAACCTCCCTGTTTATATATTAGACTCCGGAGCATCACCGCCGCTCTGCGGACGTATAAAGGGTGCTACTGCGCATGCGCCCGCATCAAGGCGGCCGGCATCAGGAACTATCAAATCCCCTTATTTTTACCACCTGCTGAAGATCCATAAAAGCTTACAGGATCCTCCGGGCAGACCTATCGTGGCAGCCATGAATAGCGTTACCAATGGCTTTAGTTTATATATAGACCAGTTCTTGCAACCTTTAGTTGCCCAACTACAATCTTTTATTCGCGATGGCACCCACCTCTTGGAACTACTGTCACCATACAAGTGGGAGCCTACTTATGTTTGGCTCTCACTTGACGTATGTTCTTTATATACCTCCATCCCACATGACTTTGGACTCATGGCATTAGAACAATTTTTGTCTTCAGACCCCCTGATCAACATGCGCCAGGCAAAGTTTATTGTGGAGGCCACAAGATTTTGGAATCCGGGAGCCCCCTTTAATAAGGGGGCCCCCAGATCCTGGCCCCCCCACCCTGTGTGAATGAGTTTGGGGTACATGGTACCCCTACCCATTCACCTAGGGAAAAGTGTCAATATAAAAAAAACACAGTACACAGGTTTTAAGAGTAATTTATTAGTCAGCTCTTCTTCCAACTTTGGGGGGTCTCCTTCCGACTTCTCCCGGTGTTCGGCCTCTCCTCCTGGTGTTCGGCCTCTTCTCCCGGGCCCCACCGCTATCCTCTTCCAGCTCTATTGTCAGCGAGGGGCCCAGTCTGCTGCCGCTGTCTTGTCGCCGCTGTCTCACCGCCGCTGTCTTGTCGCCGCTGTCTCGCCGCTTCTTCTCTTCTTCTCTTCTTCCCCGATGTTGACACGACGCTCTCTCCGGCTCGAATGCTGTGTGCGAGCTGCGGAGCCATTTATATAGGCGGTGACTCCACCCCCTTACGACGTCATGGTCCCAGCATGCGCAGGGACTCTGGGGCCACACCCCCTTATGACGCTAGAGTCCCTGCGCATGCTGGGACCATGACGTCGTAAGGGGGCGGGGTCACCGCCCATATAAATGGCTCCGCAGCTCGCACACAGCATTCAAGCCGGAGAGAGCGTTGTGTCAACATCAGGGAAGAAGAGAAGAAGAGAAGAAGCGGCGAGACAGCGGCGACAAGACAGCGGCGGTGAGACAGCGGCGACAAGACAGCGGCAGCAGACTGGGACCCTTGCTGGCAATAGAGCTGGAAGAAGATAGCGGCGGGGCCTGGGAGAAGAAGCCGAACACTGGGAGAAGAGGCTGAACACCGGGAGAAGTCGGAAGGAGACCCCCCGAAGTTGGAAGAAGATCCCGGAGCTGACTAATAAATTACTCTTAAAACCTGTGTTTTTACCACCTCCCAAATATACAATCCAGATGCATGTATATTATATTTGACCAGCTATAGTGTTTTTTAATTTTATTTTGGCCACTCCCCTCTCCTCTGTCTTTTTAAGCCAGCATTACTATCCATCTGTAGCTTGATGAAGGAGCGCGGCTACCGTGACATCGTAGCCCTACGCTCAGGAAATGCGTTGCTGTCCAGTGACGTCACTACCCCGTGCCTGCCTCCCATCTGCGTTCCTGGCCTCGCTTTGGATTCCACCATCACCGCAGCCGGCTTCAGCGGTACACAGCAAGCCATACGTTTCACTAGCTAGCAGAGGGGATCGTGACCAACCTGATGGACTTTTTCTCATGATGGATCATCTCCCTAATCCAGTACATGTTGCTTTTTAACCTTCTAAATGTGAGTTGCTTGCACATTGTTTTTAAAAAAATTGGTTTTATACTACACCCAGAGGCGCCTTTCCCGTTTTTTCCATTACAAATGCTAGTTTTACCAGACTGAACACTTCCGTCTCGTACTTGATTCTGAGCATGCGTGGAACTTTGTGCATCGGAAACGTGTACAAATGATCGGAATTTACGAGAACGGATTTTGTTGTTGGAAAATTTGAGAGACTTTAACATGGAGCTTGTTTGAATGCTTAACACCAGTGATGTCTGTGAGTGTATAAGCTTTGTATTTTATTTTTTTCTACTAATAAAACTTGCTATACTATTGGCAGCTTGGCACCTCCCTCCCCATCCCTTTTCTCTCTTTCAGTGTTTGGGTTCCCAGCCCACTCAGGGGGCAGCCTTTCCCCAGCTAGCTGTGTTAGCAATAGACTCATTATTTAGTATTGATACCTCTGGGGTTGTATACATGTTATATAGACATACAGACATACTGTGTGTATATATCTATCTAGATATGGATAGATCTATATATAGATATATATCTATCTATATCTAGATATATATATATATATAAATAAATATATATCTCATATAGATCTGCATATATTTGCATTTTATACATAACTCTGATTAATTTTTGATGGTTTCTTCATATGTATGTACATTATTTTTGGTTCACATGCTCATGATTTAAAGTCAATATTAATCTTCCATACACCATTCAGTAAATATTGTATGAGATCTTTCCTCTGGATGTAGCAAGCACAGCACAGAGTGCTGGTGTCTTCTCTTGCTCAACCCAGTTTGCATTCAGAGCAACTTAACCCGACCTACAAGGCTGTTAAATTGAGACAAGTGTTTCCATACAGGTGCTGTATTTTAATAGACTTGAATGGGCTGCCTGCATGCAGCACCCGTTAACTGAAGCTGCATAAACAAGGTGCTCATTTGTGGAAATTCAATTAATTGGGGATATTCCACATCAATTCATGTTCCAGAAATGCAGCAGGAAGTGATGAAAATGCTCTACAATGTAAGGATAATTCCCCAATGGGTTTTCCATGTCCTCTCATTTCTTTTTTCTGTGACAACTAAAACTTTTTGGATTTTCTATCACTTTCTGCACTGAAGATAATGATCACCAGGGCTGATAGAAAGGTGTAATCCCCCAATATAGACAGAGAAAGCAATGAAAACCTGACAGAGGTATAACCCTTCCTTACAATATCAAAAACTAAAAAAGTGTTGCATTTACTTGCACTGTAGGCCCCATGGGCACAGGGCATTTACACAGCTTGCCTTTCCTCCTAGTAGCCAAATTTTTGCAGAAAAAAAATGCTTGACGTGTATAAATGTGTCTAGATGTGTTTCAACACATTTACACATGGCAAGCATTTTTCAGCCAAAATGTTGCTGCTCCTGGATGTGCTGGCAGTGTTTTTTTTTTTCTTCCTCTAAACGATCCTGCCTCTAAACCCCTCTAATTGCCTGTGGGTGACCTCAGGGCTGCCAACCACTTATAAACTTATGGACAGTTGTGTATGCACACATAAGCTAACACAGAGGGGCGTTTATTGTCAGAAAAAATATGCCAGATGCCCCTAAAAGCAGTATTTTAATGCTAAGTGTGCACAAGGCCTAAAGCTCAAAAATTAAACTCCTGTAGGTTTTCACAGATTTGCCTGTTAGTATTCTCTGCTCCTTGGATTTTACACAAATCTGTAATCCTGAAGCTTGAAATACTTGACAACAAACCAAATAGTGTAATCAGAGTCCAAAAGGGAAATAAGGTAAAACCAGGAAAGTGAGCATAGTGTGTGTGTCCCCTTTTTTTCTACTACTATGGTCAGGACATTTGTAAATATGTTTCTTTTTTTTAGGTAAATATGAAATGCTGCAAATTTAGAAAGCTCACTAACTCAGGCTGAATTTGGCACAGATAACTGAAGGAATCAGAACAGTAACTGATGCCTCCTAATCCCTTTCCTTTTTGTTGTGTACAGTATTTGATAAACAGTATTTGTTTTGTTATAGAATGCTTTAGCAAACTTAAAGTTGAATTCCAGCTTGCAGTTTTGCAAACTACCTACAAGGAGTAACTTCTGCTAAATGAGGCAAAATCAACCTTTGAAACCAAGGCTATACATATTTTTTCCACAGTACACAATTACATTTATTGAGATTTTTGTTAAATGAATCATTTAAAAATCTAATTCTATTAGTGTTTTTTTTTTTTTTTTTTTTTTAATGAAGTATTTCATGTTTATCTGTGTGCACTGTTTGAATGTAGATCTTATTTTTGCCTTTTCAAATATGTTAAAAAGTTAACATTTCCAGCCGCGATTTTACTTTTAACATGGCTGTACATTAGACTGATGAGGACATTAAATAATGCAAGTAATGTGCAATTTTTGGTGTAAAAAAATTATAAATAATCGTTGGGTTTGTTTTTGACAGATTTCATTTTGTATGCTAGCATAGCCAAATACCAACTGTACAATAAGCCCTCTACTTACGAATGAGAGCTCGTTTGCAAGTCCAACTTGTTCCTAAGTCAGCGTTTACAGACAAAGGCTGTGAACTCTGATCACAGTGTTCTGGAGGGGGAAGTCCCCCTGTCAGAACACAATAGCACAGCAGGGGAAAACGCTGCACCAACATTGCTTGTGTTGGTACGGCGATCTGTATAAGCACATGTTTGCATCTTTAAAAGTTTTCATCTTTGAAAGTTGAATGTTCATATGTTGGGGACTTACTGTACACTTATTTTTTCAGTTGTATCACAACTATGGGAGCTTATTTAGCAATGAAATTAATTTCAACCTCAGAACTGTTGTAGAATTTGCATACAGAAAATACATTTGTGTCTAACGTGCTTTAATTACGAAAGAAGTGAAAAGATTAACAAATCTAAGCAATAAGACAGTTTTGAGAAATGTCCCATTGAGTCTTCTAGCTGAATATCACAAATCAATAAACCATGAGCACCACTGCTATCTGAAACTTGTTGGATCTTGTATCTCTCCCTGGGCACTAGCTGCAATGTTATTACAGGGAAGGTACAGCTATACCGGGATACCTTTAAAGCTAGTCACATTCCTGACTGTCAAGGCATTGTTCACAAAATCTCAGTTTAAAGAGGTGGGTAAGTATGCAGGCAGAGGCCTTTGGCTAGGATCCCTGGAGGAACCTAAGGAATTAGAGACAGTGCTCCATTCAGCAAAGTAATTTCAGTTTCTACTTGTGCTATGTACAAGTGTATGGGAAAAGGAAGGTCAAAAAGGGGGGCGGGTGTATTAGGCTTTGGGTCTGCTTTAAAAACTGTAAAAAAGTACAACTATTACACTGTGTTAAATACCTCAAAGGAGAGAAACTGTATCCATTTGTCACACTATACCATCTGTTGCAAAGGAACTTTAATTAATTTTCAAACTTAATGAAATGTATTCTGCATCCAAAGTACTGGTAAGGTGCTTGTGAACTTTCAACAAATGACAGATTTATCAACACACATGGAAATCACCAGCACCATTTACATTGGGAAATTGAAGAACTAACCAACTGCTGGTAATTTCATTCTGAAATAAAGCCAAGACATAAACATTAAGGTATGCAAGAATAGAAACACTTCATCTTAATTGACACCTCTTCTAATTACTGGCACCTGATGGCTCATATATTTAATATGAAATTTTGCTACTGACATTTATTAAAATAAAAATAACATCCTTAAGGTTGTACACTTATTCAGAATTTTGCAGAAAAAAACATATTGAGCAAAATGTGCACACTTTAAGCCTCACTCAAATGATAAAGAACTGTGCTTTGAAAGATAATTAATGTATATTTCAGTTTGGGATATAAACTAGGCTGGGAAAAGAATGGTAGGTGTTGAATGATTTTGATTATTAGCTCTAGAGATCTTCTGTGCTATTCATCTTCAGGCTGAAGACTATTTAGACAAAATACTGCCCCAAACATGCCCCTGGTAAAAATGGAGGAAATAGGACTATTTTGGTACCCAAGAATTAAGCAGGAATTATAATAAAAATAACATTTTAGTAATAGAAAAACATGATTAAAACAATTTTACAAAAATGATTATACACAATCAAAGGTTACAACCGTGCATTGTTCATACAAAAGGTTTCAAGGAGTCAATGATCCCCAAAGATCATAAGGAGCACCGAATTGTAAATCTTGACACAGTCCTCTACATGTTTTGTAGTTTGGGCAGCTTCCTCAGGAGGAGCCAATCATTGTCATCTACAAGATATGTATAATCTCATAATCAAACAGTCATAACAGGTACTCGATAATATAATGAGAAATAATAATTAAAAAAGACTGAAGACTGTGTACAGTTGTAGCTAGCTGCAGGATCTTCTCAGCCAAGTTCAGTAGAGCTATTTGTGGGTAAGACTACTGAGGACTAGATAAGAGCTGGATCTGCCAGTTGGAAGGTATTCAGTGTAGTAGATAGGTGTACTTTATTTATGTCCACATAATGTCTGTTAAACTATATCTAAAGCCATTTTTGTTGGATTTTGATGGGTGGCGAGGGGTTAGATGGGTAGCTGTCTGTGTCACTATTAAGGAAATTCATGGTCTCAATGAGCATGACCATTGTTAGCTGGATTGAAAGTGAAGGAAAAATCCAAGATTTTGAGTTGCCACTAGAACAGGAATAAAGGGGATCATCTGTTCAGATAATACCTTTATATATATATATATATATATATATATATATATATATATATATATATATATATATATATATATACATACATATACCCCCTCCAAGTAACAATGGCTTGGCATTTTGTTTGGTGTTTCCATAGGATAAAAATCCCTATTAGGGAGGTTGTTGAGGCAAATTTAACATAGAAGATCTATTTGATGTAAAGATAATTCAGATCCAATAATGTATTATTAGGGATTGAAGTGGTTGTTGTTGATTATGACAATGACCATTACAAAGTCTTCAGTCTTGAAGATGCTACATCAGGTGCATAGAAGGTTTTCAGTGTTGACACTAGTCCCCCCCACCCCCCTTTGCTTTGGTGCAGCAAGAAACATTTGTTTAACTATTGCTATTAAACTATTTAACTATTGCTCCAAGAATTTCTGCTACTGCCCCTAACCAGCTATTTGAAATTATGTATGTCTAATACAATCTTTTTCAGACTGTTAAAAATCCCAGTGAGTTTCCCCAGCTAAAACCTGAAAAGAAAAGTGAGGTTTGAAGTTCTGCAAGAAAAAGTTTGCAACAGTTTGCATTGTTGAGTAAATATGTGCAAGAGAATTTACAGTTATGTGATAATATGAAAATTTCCTAATGGTTAATATTATTCCTACTGCACCACCTCTGTCAGCCACCTGTCAGTTTTTTTTCTTTTAATTGTATTGTTATTTAGGATTTAAAAACAAAATTTAATAAAAGTTTGCTGGGGTTTTTGCCTTCCTCTGGATCAACTGTGGGTGTAGGTTTGTGTATACGGGATTGTATTTTTTATTTTTATTCATTTATTTATTCTTTTGGTTGAACTTGATGGACTTGTGTCTTTTTTCAACCTGACTAACTATGTAACTATGTAAAATGAAAGAATATTAACAGGAGAAAAAACTGAGCAGATAACAGTCTGCATGCATGAATGGTAACATATGCAAAAAGCGTGGAATGTCATGTATAAAAACAATATAATTCAAACATATCAGAGATTGATATGATATCTTAAAACAAAACAAAGATAATCTATAGAGACATACAATTTACAGGAAAAACACACCATGATTATCCTAAACAAATTACAGAAAGAGATGTAAGTAAAATACCGTATTTATCGGCATATAACATGCAACGGCGTATAACACACACCCCAAGTTTAGGAGGGAATTTTAAGGAAAAAACGTTTAAAGGAAAAAAAACGTACATTTAAATGCCCATCAATGCAGTCTTATCAGTGTCTATCTGCAGCCTTGTAGTGTCATTTGCAGCCTTGTAGTGTCATTTGCAGCCTTTCAGTGTCATTTGCAGTCTTGTTGTGTCATCTGCAGCCTTGTGTCATTTACAGCCTTGTTGTGTCATTTGCAGCCTTGTGTCATCTGCAGCCTTGTGTCATCTGTAGCCTTGCTGTGTCATCTTCAGCCTTGCCCAGTGACACTGCAGCCTTGTAGTGTCACTGCAGTTTTTAAAAATGGCGCCGCCGAGAGACACAGGACCGGTCTTGTGTCTCTTGACGGCTGTCGGCTGCTTTCGACTCCTCTCGTAGACCTGTGGGCGGAGCCGAGCACCGCCAAAATTCATACATAGCCGAGTATACTCAGCTAGGTTCGGCTAGCTCCGCTCACAGTCACACCCAGTCCCTGTGTTATGTCCATCTTAGGGCGGGACTGGGCGTGACTGTGAGTGGAGCTAGCCAAACCTAGCCGAGTACACTTGGCTATGGATGAATGTCGGTGGCGCTCGCTCCTCCGCTCACAGTCAGCGGGGGATCGGCGGGGATCGGTGTATAACACGCACCCGCGATTTTCCCCTGATTTTAAGGAGAAAAAAGTGCATGTTATATGCCGATAAATACATTAATAATATGTGGGTTTTGCCCTATTCAGGGCAAAACTCAGAATGATCCCAGACATCCCACATTTTTGTAAAGTTTACTAAAGAATCTTCATCAACAATTCATAAGGTGTTCCAGCCTATGCATTTCAGCTATGGTGGATAATACCTGTGAGTGCTATTGAGGTAGTGATAAAGAGAGAATGCTGCGCTTTTATGCCCCAGTTGAAGGCTTTTCAGTCGAAACACGTAGGGCGTCCCAGCTTCCCACGTTGCCACCATTTTTAACTACTTGTGATCACTTTTACCTGTAAAGGTTTTTTATTCAATAAATACCTTTTATTTTTGACCTACGCCATGTGGAGCCTTTTTCCTCTTTTTTCTCCATGACTTCATCCACTATTGGTTTCCTTTGATCGTTTTGGCCCTGGAATCGGAGAATATGTGAGTGAGCCGTTAATTTCCACCTGTGACAACCCTGCCTATTGGTGATCGTGAGCCAAGGGATTACACCTGGGAGGATTCCACGGGAGGTCTCCTCCATAAGCTCTGACAGACGTACTGCTATACGGCAGATACGTCCTACAAGATCCGGTAAGAGTACCCACCTTAGATGTCTATGAAGTGTTTCCTGTGATTGTCCTATACTCCAGTCCTCAGTCAACATCCTTTGTTCAAGCTCCCCCTCTGTTTGAGAAGACTTTTTTCATGTTTATTTATGGACTCTGGTCGCAGAGCATAGCACATTGCATCACAGACTTTTTTATACATTTCACTGGTTTTATATTATGTTGATTCACAAATATTCATAGGTTTTTCATAGTCACAGATTTATTTGTGGTTTTACTCACTATTTTCTGTGGAGCTTAGCACATTTCATCACGGACATTTGTATACGCTCCACAGGTTTTGGTATATTTTTTGACTCACAATCACCTACAGTTGCTTGTAAGTCAATGTTACCAACAAATGTTTCTTTCTTTGTTTGATCCATTCACGATTCCAGTTGTGGTTCGGGATTTTAGTGCTGCACTTGTTTCTTTATATTATAAGTTATAATATATAATTGAGGTAGCAGCAGATAACCAGCAGGAAGGGATAACTTTTTGCAGCCATCAAAACAAAGGCCATCAGCCTCTTTGCATGTTTATGGATACCTGGAAAAGATAAGCCTAGCAAGTAGTATGATTCCTCTTGTGCCAAATTGTAATGTAACTGTAATGTCTGCCTTCATTTTGCACTGTGCAAACTGTTGGTGCTGTATAAATCCTGTATAATAATAAAATAAAATAAAATAGTATAAGGGATCTAAGGGGAAAACGTTTCCAAGAAGGTTTTGCAGGAGCTTCTGACATAAACTCAACAAGGTTTAATTATCCCAAAATATGTGATAATGAGTACCAACATCCCAGTGAAATCGCCATCATTAACTAGAGACCGATGGATTGTGTGCATGTAAAACAACTGGGGTCTTATACCAGAATAAAAGGATCTTATAGGCAGTCTCTATCCTCTCTGTACCACGCACTGTGAAACTTGATTCCCAGATTTTTCCCCAATGCTGTAGGGATATACAACGTTCAAGAATACTGGCCCATTTACACATAGAAAGGGGGCTGGTCTCAGACATTGGAATAGATTCATGTAAGATTGTATGAATGGATGAGATTAAGTGTGGTGCATAAAAGTTCAAAACTAGTGGGTTTATCAAGGTTTAAGGAAGGCGATTTAGAGGAAATAAATTCCTAATTTGAAGGTATGAAAAAAAGTTGCTTGGAGATCTCATATCTCATATTTATTTTGAATTTCAACAAAAGACCAGAATTTATGGGTAAGTGGATGTACCAGATTACGTAATTGGAAAACACCCACCTGAGAAGAGGGAAACATTTGACAATATGGTAAACTATCTGGGATATCTAGGTTAAAGAGTACGTTTGACAAAGGAGGGCAGGGGGAAGAGAGAGAGACTACCGCTTAACACACTTGTTTCACACAGAGAGAGTAAACGGCATTGAAGCAAGACAAAATTTGCACAAACGAGGCATTAACTTGTGGGGGGGGGTGACCAAATCATAGAGCAGAAATGTACGGGACATGCAATTCCCATCTCTGACCATCTATTAGGATTGTAACCTGATAACCAAGAAATAATAGCCCACAAATGTGTAGCAAAATAATATTTAACTATATCTGGTGTCCCCAAACCCCCCTTTAGATTGTAAGGCCAGAACCACTGAGCTAGCTATATGGTGTGAGGCATTATGCCTACTGAAATTAAGAAAGGCTCTCTGAAGCAGTTTAATTTGCTTTAATTGGATAGGCACTGGTAATGTTTCAAACAAATACAAGAGTTGTGGTAGGATGGACATTTTAAAAACATTAATTCATCTCTAAAGTGATAAGGAATATGTTGTCCATTGTTTCAACAGATGGTTAATATCCACAAACAGAGGAGGGAAATTAGCCTGATATAGTGTGGAATAAGAGGAGGTCAGATATATACCTAAACATTTGAGTGTGTGGGAGCATCAGCGATAAGAAAAGTTATCTTGAAGGGTAGCAAGTAAAGGTTTGGTAAGGTGTAGGGGAAGAGCCTCAGTTTTTGTATTATTTATTATGAAACCTGATAAAGAACCCAAAACTTGCAGGGTGATATGTAGGAAGAGAGACACGGAGATGGGTTAAAGTTAATAGAATGTCATCAGCAAACAGGGACAGCTTGTACTCCTATTATCACAAAAAAACCTTGGATATCAAGTTGACAGTGAATGGCCTCGGTAAGAGGTTCTAAGCAAAGGATGAAAAGTAAAGGCAATAATGGACATCCTTGCCTGGTGCCATTGCTCAGGGAGAAATAATACAGCTTAAACAACTGTCAGGTTTTACTGCTATCTGGGGCTCCAGTAGATATGTTTACCCTCATTTCCTTTAGATAAGAAGGGAGGGAAAATCTGCAAAAGGGATTTGGACACATATCAAAATCCTACAGGGCTTTTAGCCTTCCTTTACACTACTAAAGATGAAACGTTTTATTTCTCTATGTGCTGCTGTTGGAGAGTTACTCTCATTTCCTTCTGATAAAATGTTGTCAGCAGGAGAGGAAGTAAAGATAAATCACTTTAATGTAGCACTGGGTTAAAACCAGAGTGGCAGGAAAGGTTCCATCCGGTGGTAATATCTATCATCGGGCGGCACAGTGGTGTAGTGGGTAGCACTTTCGCCTAGCAGTAAGAAGGGTCGCTGGTTCGAATCCCAACCACGACACTACCTGCCTGGAGTTTGCATGCTCTCCCTGTGCCTACGTAGGTTTCCTCCGGGTACTCCGGTTTCCTCCCACACTCCAAAGACATGCTGGTAGGTTAATTGGATCCTGTCTAAATTGTCCCTAGTATGTATGAATGTGAGTTAGGGACCTTAGATTGTAAGCTCCTTGAGGGTAGGGACTGATGTGATTGTACAATATATATGTAAAGCGCTGCGTAAATTGACGGCGCTATATAAGTACCTGAAATAAATAAATCATTTGGTCTGCAGTACTAAGGTCCACCAGCAGGTGTCTCCTGGCAGTTTGGAACTGTCATGAGAGCTTTCCCCTGCTGGTGTTATGTCATCTTTGGGTCACAGTACTGGCGTCCATCAGTGGATGGATCCTGGCAGTGTGGAGCAGATATTACCTTCTGCAGTCAAGCATCACCTGAGCTTGATAGCAGGTAATAGTATAAATACTCGACACGTGCACACACACCCTGACCTGCATCCTACATCCTGCATTCTGTTAGCCTGATCCTGACCCTGATCCCTGATTCCTGTATCCTGTATCTGTTTGTGTCTATCTGTTCCTGTATCCATGGATCCTTGCCCTGCAGCCTGATCCCTTCTACCTTGTCACTGTCTGTGTACTCCCGGCCCCCCATCTGCTGATCTCCTGTTTATGACCCTGGCTTGGCTGGACTACGATTCTGGTATTTCCTTTTGCTATATATGCTGGTTGGTTTACTATCACTGTTTGGTTATTTGTTTTTTTCACTCTGTTTTGTATTGGTGGTGTATTCACATTTATATGCATTTACCTTAATAAACTTACTTACTTCCACCTATTTATGTTTGGTTCACTCTGTCACAGTCACACAGTTCTGGTCACATCTGGTTTATGACACAGAGGTTCTGATACTTTCACACCCTATTCAAAACTAAAATAAGCTTTGGGTAGACATGAACTTTCTGATGATCAATGATATAACTGTCAGAGATGAGATCAAAGGTGCCACAGAGAAAGGTGGCCTTTGGGCCTTGTCAAAATATTACTATGAAGTCACATGATCTGTAGTTATACTCCTAAAAATTTAGAAGCAAGGAAAAGGAAGCTTCCCAGGTAAGATGGAAAACACATAGAATTATAAGGATAACAGACAAATCTTGGTGTTTCTACCAAGATTCTTTCTCAATTCTGTGTCTATGACTGTCTTTCACCTAGAGCCACTTTTGCCCTGGAACAAAATTGACAGTCAGTAGCCAAACTGGTTAAAGAGGCCGCATTTGACAGTAAATAGTCCAATACTTCTCTGAAACTAGGGATTGTGTGCTAAAAAAAAGTAACTTAAATGTAGAAACTTTTTTCCCTGTGTTATGCTGGTTTGTTCCAGTCAATTTAATAAACATTAGTGACCAAGAAAACAAAAGCCAATTCATAGTTTGGGAATATAAAATATTTTTTCTAACCTGTTAACGGTTTCAGTTTCAGATGTTTTGCTATTTATTTTTTAATATACTTTATTTTGCTTTATATTCATTTAAATTTGGCTGGGTTATTATCGTTGTACAGTACTTTGTGTTATTCCCCAACCTTGTCTTTGTGATTTTCTCTCTTTTTTTTTATTTGAAGAATTACAAGGCCCAAGACTTCATATAATGGAGATGTGTGTTGCAGTATTTATTTTACAAGGGTCATAAAAAGTGTTTGTTAGAATTCCTGATGACTAATAAAATAAGGAAACTTCACACTATTACAATGAAAAAAAGGCATATGCAATACATCGAAAATAAATTGAAAGGGAAACTATCTTAAGAAAATTACTGACCAAATAAGCAGGTGGTAAAGACATTATGGCTCACTAAGTTGTGAAGCTGAACGTTCAAGATGACAGCCTGAAAACTGGCATTTTTATCATTATTATGCTCGATCATTTCACCCCTATGCTCTGCTGAGGAAACAATGTAAGGTTTTGCTCCTGGATCATTATCATTCATTTTCAATCTGCACATTCTAACCTGGAGTAAAAAATGATATACTAGCCCTGTTAGGTGCCCGTCTTCTCCTTGTGGCCTAGGCTCTTGGATGTGGCTCAGTGGAGGTCCTCGCCGGCGGTTAATCAATGACACATACACACATAGGTATGCTGAAAATGATTACAAGTCTTTATTTTTGAATTCGTTTTTTTATGCTGTCTTTACAAGACTCTGCCCACAATTTGGGGGCCAATCAAAATGATAATACATATTAGCATATTCGGTAATTTCCAAACATTAATAATGTCTACATCTTGTGATATCAAAAATGGTGACCCCTGTAGTTCAAGTTAATAGGTCAAAACATTACTCATCCTCTGTCACTTGTCTACTGGGCAACCACAGCTTCCCTAAAAAAGCCTAATGTTAGCTGTTATGCCGGACAAAAAAGTACAGAGATAAAACCACAAGCAGATGCTTCCTCTGCTGGGCACGGAAAAAGAGGAAAAGACATATATGAGATATTTCAGTAAATCATAAGACAGTCTGATCTTAATCAAAAATATACTAAGATATGTTTCTGATTATTAAAGCAAAATAAGCAATGTGAAATCATGAACAGAGTGAAATCAACAATTAATCAATTAATCAATAATGAAATGTAATATGGAATCTCCTTACAATCCTCCCTTTGACCATTCGATATCATCGAAATGGTCATTCCACCTTTTCGTCACGCCTCAAGGAGTCATATTCCTCGGCTACCTGTCCATCATGCCTTAAGGATTCATATCCCTCGGCCTCCTTTTCCTGGTTCTCGTACCATACAGTGGGATCTCTGGTAATGGAAGTCAGCTTCATGGTTTCGGAAGGTGCTTTGCTACCCTTTTGGTAGAGGCATTTGAGTAACGTGAAGCATGCATACAAGAACAATATGAAAAGCAGTATGGTAAAAATTGTCATTGCAGTGTTCTTAAACCATGAAGTGAGACCTCCCAAACTGAAACCGGTAGAGAAAGGGTCCCATGTTTTCCCAATATCCCTTGCATCCTGTTGTAGCTTGTTTACCTCTTTTCTGTGTTGTGTAATGATGTCATAGTAATCAGGGATCTCGATACTCGTGTTGTGTATCCAAGTGCAGCATTCATAGTCCTCAGTAATTTCACAGAGGCCTGTGAGGGCTGCGCTCATGCTTTCTATAGCAAGGTCATGAAGCTCCAATTGTTTTCTAATAGCTCTGGTTTCTAGGTTTAATTTTGAGATGTCATCAGAGTCCTTCTCCAAAATCTCATCAATGATTGAGGTGTAGTTATTTAGTCTCTTCATCAAATCTATTCCCCAACCTGTCCAGGAAGGGAACCAAGCCCAGGTCATATCTTTCTCTAGGAACATTTCTCTCTTTCCAAGATGTTTTAGAGGGTATCTTGGGTGGGTGCTAGCTTTAAATAGGTGTCCTTGCCCATTGTCCCCAACTACTCCCATTACAGGAACTATTTTAGCAAGGTAGCACCATCCCTGAGGTTCTTCAGGAATCCATGGGTAACAGAGCAGTTTGCCACAACAGATGTAAATGGTGTTACCTAATGCCAAGGGTCGTTGACTAACAACGGTCCTTGCACCCTTTGAATGACCAGATGCCATCAGCAGAGCTAACAACTGTGCGACCATGGAGTGGGAACTAGAATTAAAAAGGTCATAGATGGTAGCATTTATCACAGGGTCTGAGGTGTGAAAAAGTGAGTTGTCGGTAAGGGAAGCCATGGAGACATTAAGTTTTGACCGTTTGCACACCTCAGCTCCCCTGGAAATGTTTCCCAGTATGAAACACCAATCTGGAGCGTGGCTCCTGCCCACAATTTGAAAACTGAGGGGCTTATTGGGACTTTTTCTTATGACATTGGCAAGAATTATGGGGGGTGTTCCATTCAAAAAAGGAGTGATGTTTAAGGGAATGGCCATCAACGGGATTCTGGCTGTACTGGGGTGGAGTTTGCTACATATCCAACATTTCTCAAAACCAGACTTTTGTGCATAACTGTACTTAAACCTCAACAACGACATTTTGTCAGTGAAACCTGAAGGGGGTTCAGTGGGGGACATACTTCTTTTATATTTTATGCTAGGTGCTTTGGCTATCTGGGCCTTTCCACAAATCCCTTTTAGTAGCCCTAAACCTTCTGGATGATACACACAATTCGCTATTAACCAAGTAGGTAGGAATACTATCAGAATCAGACATGTCCAGAGGCATAATGTTTTTCCTGACACAAAGGTGGAAATCATTTTGTCAGGTACTGTGTGCAAAGTTCTGTTACACGTTTCTTCCTGTTGGTGGGGGATTCGTCTCGTCGTCCAGAGAATTTTGTTTTATGCCTTCTTGAATGTCCTTCAAATCCGGTCGTTGTTCCTGAAGAGAGAAGTCTTGGGATGCTGGTGGAGGGTCAGGGATCTGGGGTTGCTGTGGACACTTCTTTAACCGGCTGGCGTGGATCCAGGTGTTTCCTAGATCGGTCAGTACAGCAGTTCTGGAAACCTTCTCTATTCTCCAGGGTCCGGAGAAAATGGGTCCAACCTTCTTTTTGTGTGCCAGTTGTTTCACCAGTACTTTGTCTCCTGGGATGAAGGGATGAGTAGGTTCTGTTGAAAGAGGAGAAAAGGTGACAGAGACTTGTTCGTTCATATCTTGTAGCATACTTACCAGATTTTTCACGTACATTTCCTGTTGAGAATAGATGTTAATGTCAGTATTTTGATCTAAGAGGGGTAGCTCTATGTTTGCAGGAACTCCCATCAAAATCTCAAAGGGCGAGAGTTTTGTTCTAGCATGTGGTGTTGTCCTGATCTGAAATAGGACAGAAGGAAGGTAATCCAACCATCCTTTCATGGTGCCCCCCGTGGCCTTTTTTAACTTGTCCTTAATGTTCCTATTCATTCTTTCCACTACTCCTGCACTTTGTGGGTGGTAAGGGATGTGCAGTTTCCACTGTAAGCCTAGTAGCTTAGCTAAAGTCTGTGTAACAGAGGAGCTGAAGGCAGGCCCTCTGTCTGACCATATGGCCGTTGGTATTCCGAACCTACAAACCCAATGGTTCAGTAGGCATTTGGCAGCAATTTTAGCAGTCTCACCTGTACAGGGAATTCCTTCAACCCAGCCCGACCATTTGCATACGATCACGCAAAGGCATTTCAAATTGCCTCTTTGTTTGGGCATGTGTGTGAAGTCTATTTGCAAATCTGTTAGGGGACCCAGGGGTGAGGGCAGGTGGCCATGTAATCCATGATTTTTCCCTTGGACATTGTTTTGTGCACAGGTTAGACAACTGCTGGTGAGGAGTTTTGCCTGTTTACTTAAGTTGTTTGTGCAGAAAGACTTTGTGTATATGTTTGTTAGGGCGGTGGTACCTATATGTCCTGGACCATGGAGGTAGGAAAGTATGAGAACACTGCTTGATTCTGGTATTCCCAATATCTTCCCCTCTTTTGACCAAAGACCTTCTTGGTCCTTGGTCAAGCCATCCTTGACCCAAAAAGAAACATCCTCCTCTGTAGCTAATCCCTGTATTTGTGCCACAACGGTTTTAAAGTTGGGTGATGTAAAATGTTCTTTGAAGAACATTGTTGTGGGGGCTGGCTGACCAATGTACAGGGCAGCGGCTTTTTTTGCTTCTCTGTCTGCCAGAGCGTTTCCTTTGGAAACTCTGCTGTTATCCGATGAATGTGCTTTTACTTTGATGACCGCTATCCTCTTTGGGAGAAGAATGGCTTGCAGGAGTGCTTTAATTTGCGTAGAGTTGGCGATTGGCTTGTTGTCAGCGGTTTTAAATCCTCTATTCGCCCAGATTACGCCATAGTCGTGCGTTACACCAAAAGAGTACCTACTATCTGTGTAGATGTTTACCTCCTCATCAGAGAAAAGTATGCAAGCTCTTGTGAGTGCCTCCAATTCTGCTACCTGTGCCGAGGAGGGTGGTAAGGCTTTTGCTTCCAACACCACATCAGGTAGTTGGACAATGGCATACCCTGTCAGGAATGTTGCATCAGAGGGGCGAGTACAACTGCCGTCTATGAAGACGTCCTGTACTCCTGGTAAGGGAATGTCAGTGAGGTCTGGGCGAGGGCTGGTTATTGCTGCAACCTGTTCAACACAATTGTGCTTCTGATCAGGGTCTCGTGGCAGCTTGAGCAAAGAATGTAAAAGACGGACAGTGGGATTACTTGGTGGTGCGTGTTTGAGGGTGAGGTTATCAGTATTCAGAAGTGTGATCTCATACCCACTAAGCCTTTGTGCTGTCATATGCTGTGTGTTCATGTTTTGTAGAAGGTGAGTTACTGAATGAGTAGTGTAGAGAGTCAGTTCATGGCCTAATACTGATTTGTTAGCCTCCTGAACTGCCATAGCACAAGCAGCAAGGTTTTGTAGACAGGATGGCATCCCCTGTACTTGGGTAGGCAACTTTTTTGAGAGATAGGAGACTGGTCGGTACCCGGTTCCATGTTGCTGTGTCAAAACCGCAGCAAAAGAATTTCCCGATACCACACAGTATAATTGAAAGGGTTTGCCATATTCTATCAATCCCAGGGCGGGGGCCTGAGTCAGACTTTTTAACAAGGCCTGAAAAGCACAGAGCCTTTCTGTTGTCCAATCTACTGTCTTTGGGGCGGTGGACAAGGTAGCCTCCCTCAGAATGCCATCATAATATGAACAATCTGGGATCCATTGGCGGCAATATACAATTGCGCCCAAGAATGAGAGCAAAGTTGCTTTGTCTCTTGGAGGACTGAGAGCCTGCAGGGCTGCGGCACGTTTGGGGGATACCAGCCTGGTTCCCTCCTTCAGAATGCATCCCAGGTATTCTACCTGACTTTGACACCATTGTATTTTCTTCCGCGATGCTAGGTGGCCAGACCTGGCCAGGTGATGTAACAGAGATGTGGAATCGACCGCACAATCTTCAGCAGATCGACTGCACAGGAGCAAGTCGTCCACATACTGTATTAGCACCGACCCGCGCTCAGCAGTCCATGACTTAATTGTCTCATTAAGGACCATGGAGAAGGCTGCGGGACTGTCCACATACCCCTGAGGTAATCTTGACCAGGTCAACTGCTTTTTCCCCCCCCATGAGAATGAGAACATGGGCGATACCCCATCATCGATCGGGATGCTAAAGTACGCGTTCGCCAGGTCTACTACTGTGTAACAAAGGGAATCAGCAGGTATTTTCAAAAAGATGAAAGAAATATCTGCCACCAAAGGTGGCAGAGGTATAACCTGCTTGTTCACGGCCCTTAGGTCCTGTACAAGCCTCCATTCCCCATTTGCCTTTTTCACAGGGTAGATTGGTGTATTCCAGGGGCTTATGATGTGTTTCAGAATCCCTTTTGCTATGTAATCATTGATTAATGGTGTGATGCCTTCAATTTTTTCAAGTGGCAGGGGGTACTGCTTGTGATATTGTACTACAGCGTCTGGACGCATTTGTGGTGTGTAGGGTGTACAGTTGATAAAACCCACACTCCCTTTGTTGTCTGCCCATATAGCATGTGTTTCTAGAGTGGGTGGCAATGATGTAAAGAGTCCCCTGAAAGTGTGTCTCTTTGGAGCATGTAAATCACAGAACGGTGAGCTGGCAGTGAGGGAGCCCCCTCTGTCAAATTTAATGGTGATATTCAGTTTTGAGAGTAGGTCCCTCCCCATTAAAGATACTGGGCAATCCACAAGGACAGCAAAACTCTGAGTGCACAGTTCCTGCCCTTCTGGAGTAGCCACGGGCAATGGTGGAGTGATGGGGTGGGTAACTGATGTCCCATTTATACCAATAGAGTTTCCCTCAGTGCAGTGCGGTGTGTCATATATGGCATCATTCAAACTACTGAATGTAGCCCCTGAATCCAAAAGTAGACATATCAGGTGATTGTCTACCCGCAATAGTACCTGTGGAAGACTTTTCCACGATGGATTGTAACACACAAGGCTGAGGGACGGGACATACTCTTGGCATCCCTATTGTGGTGTCCGCCGAGCGGATGGCCACTGCATCGGAATGCGTGGGGGTGGTCTGTGAGGTTGAGGCTGGTATTGGGGTTGTGGTGGGGGTGGTTGGGGTTGTGGTGGGTGAGGATACCTGATATCCTGAAGGCGACGGGGGCCGGTGTTAAGATTCCTACCTCTTCCTCTCTGGGCGTTTGTTCTAATTCTGTAGGGACATTGGGACTTCCAGTGCCCCAGTTCCCCACAGTTAAAGCACCCCTGGTCTGGTGGGTAAGCCTGGTCTGGGGGATAAGATTGCATTGGTGGATAAGGTTGCATTGTCATTATGTGGGTGGGCGGGGTCCCACCAGTTGGCAGAGTCTGGGTTGGTGTTAGGGAGGGAAAAATGCCACCCTTCTGTTCAAATACCCCTGATGTTTCTCGTGACCTAGCATCTTTCATAAATTCATCTGGGGGTTGTTCTGCCCACTTTGGATTAGTGAATTTAAGCAACTGTGTCACCTTCGTATCGCCACCAGCCATAATGGTGGTGGTGAACAATTGGGGGTTGGCGTTATCTACTGCTTTCCACAGACTATATACCCGGGTACAAAATTCATAGAACTTTTCCTTCGGTCCCTGTTTTGCTAGGACAAGTTCCTGAAGTGCAGATGAACCCTTGTATATAGCAGACCAATGATTCCCCATACCTTTCCAAAAAGACACCCAATCTTTATTTTCCTCTATGTGGGCTGTCCATAAGGCCTCTACGGGATGCCCCTCTGGGCTGTCAGGGTCAACTATACTAAGAATCCCTG